>OMOU01089848.1:0-12800 GCA_900312585.1 Malacocephalus occidentalis
TCGCGCGCCCTGCAAGCACATGTCGCGCGCCCTGCAAGCACATGTCGCGCGCCCTGCAAGCACATGTCGCGCGCCCTACAAGCACATGTCGCGCGCCCTGCGAGCACATGTCGCGCGCCCTGCAAGCATATGTCGCGCACCCGCACTGTTCTGTCGCTTTCTTTCTCCGCGTGTCTTTTCCCCCCTAATAAACCGTGAAGACTAATTCTATCGCTATTCACCTCGTGTCAGCCGCCTAATGGCCTTTCACGTTCCGATTCCTTTCTTCACCGTCAGACATTCTGAGCTCTTTACGAACAAAAACCTCACTTCACTCACTACATTTATTGCCTCAGAGTTCCTAAAAGACCATCATGAATTTGGAATTAGACATTTTCTATTCTCTAGCCGTTCATTGAGCGCTATAGGGGCCCCGCGACATAATGGGGCCATTGAAACCAAGAAAAGAGCGTTTAACCTTTCTCTCTCTCGCTGGTCCTATCACATAACGGCTATCTGACACGCTGAAAGAACATTTTCATGGAGATATTCATCAGATGTTGGGGACAAAGGTTTTTCTTTTTCGAAAAAATGTCCTTTGAAAATCGCTTTAGTGCGAAGTTTTCACATGCATGCGAGCGAGAGTAACCAGAACTAAACACTTTTAAAAGAAACAGAAACTCAGAAGAGCGCATGAAAAAATGAAAAGCTATTTTAAGCCTATTCAGCATAAAATGGAGTCATATTCTAAATAATTTGTTGGTTAATACACGTTTTCTGTTTTGGTCTTTGGACTATATTTGGATTTGTTATTTGGATTATAATCAGAAAGTATTTAATTGATATAAAGTTAAGTAAACTAGCTTACAGCTCCTTAAAACATCCATATACACACTAGTTAGCCTATTTTACATTTCAAAACCCCAATTTTGTAACCATGTTAATGTAAAAAAAACCGTCTCCTTCCAGAAGTGCAGAAGTTGTCCAGCCTTGTTCTTCCAACTGAAGTGATCATCGCCCAGAGCTCGGTTCCAGGTAATGATAGTTGTGTATTTCATGTGAAGAAGGTTTGGTTCCTCATGGACCCTGTTGTCTGGAGGCTCTTATGTAGTTGCACACTGATCACGGCCCTATGTTCCACGAGGGCCGAGGAGGATAGGTAAGGTAACACTGATCATGGAGGCTTGGTGTTGTGTGCAGGAGAGGGCCTGGGGATCTTCTCCAAGACCTGGATCAAGGCTGGAACAGAGATGGGTCCATTCACAGGTCGCCTCATCTCACCAGAACATGTGGACCTGTACAAGAACAACAACCTCATGTGGGAGGTGGGTGTCCCCCACTGTCTGTCTGTCTGTCTGCCTGTCTGTACCCACTGTCTGTCTCTCTGTATAAATCCCACTCTCTGTCTGTACTATACTGTCTGTCTGCCTAATATCCTGTCTGTGTGTCTGTCTGTGTACATTCCACTATTTGTCTTTTTGTTTATTTCTGTTTATCTGTATTTGTCTATATCCTACTGTATAATCCCACTATCTGTCTGCCTATATCCTACTTTCAGTAAATCTTACTGTCTTTGTCTGTGCCTGTCTATATACTCGATACAACTACTGTGTGTGTGTGTGTGTTTGCATGTGTGTGTGTGTGTGTGTGTGCTAATCCTGTATACAGCATATCCTACTGTGTGTGCACGTGTCTTCGCTGAGGAACCGTCCTGTCCTGCAGGTGTTCAATGAGGACGGTAGCGTGCGCTACTTCATAGACGCCAGCCAGGAGGACCAGAGGAGCTGGATGACTTACATCAAGTGTGCCCGCAATGAGCAGGAGCAGAACCTGGAGGTCGTGCAGATCGGCAGCAGCATCTTCTACAAAGCTGTTGAGGTCAGACATCACCTAACTGTGCTGCTGAACGTAGTAATATCACACTGCTTTGAGAATGTTACTTCAGTAAAAGTATATAGCATCAAGATATACTCATTATGCAGAATGGCCCATTTCAGAATAACATATTGTGTTATTGGATCATTATTGATGCATTACATGTTTGCTTTAATGTTGCAGCTGGTAAATATGAAGCTAATTTTAATGTATACATATTTAATATATTACGTTACATATGGGTAGCTTGTGAATTACCCCCCGGGGACTAATAAAGCCTTATTGATCTAATACTATTAGAATTGACTTGATAATGATTAGTATTGTTCATTTAAATCTGTAATTAAGTAGGCCTATTGTACTTAAGTACATGTAGTTACTTTCCACCACTGGCTGTACTACACTGTACTATACTATACTGAACTTCTATATGTGTTAAAGCTCCGCAATGTAACTTTTCACTGCACGTTTTATCTTTTAATCAAATAAATGCTACTAAATGTTACTAAACATCTGAAAGCAATCCAAGCATGGCTCAATCGACCCAGGTGGTCCAAATCACAATGAGAGGATGTGATGTCACAATGTATACCTGACTAATATTTAGTCAAATGAAAAAACAAATCAATACAATTTTAGACTAAAATTTGAATCATAATCAATAAACACAGATCTCACTCTTACCTGGCTTGAATACATTGCTACTTGCTTCATCGTTATATACTTAAAAGCCATACAAATATTAAGTATAACTGCACTGTATTATACTTTTCCATACTATACCATATTATACACTACATCAGGGGCGCCCACACTTTTTCGGCTTGTGATCTACTTTTAAAATGACCAAGTCAAAATGATCTACCTAGTGAGAATGGATGATAGGCTAACATTTTTTTAATGCCATGCGATCTACCCGCACTACCTTTGCGTCGGTAGTGCGACGCAAAGTGCCAATACGTCGATCGCGATCTACCGGTCGATCGGTAGGTCGCGATCGACGTATTGGGCACCCCTGCGCTACATCACTACTATTCAAGGATCCTTCCCCCCCTGCTGGTAAAAGCACAAACAGCAGCCTCTATGAAAAATATCGGACTATCGAAAACGTTTTGTATACTTATACGTAGCATGATATGATGTTCTCTAAGCCGATTATGCCATTTATCATAGATTTATACTGTATAGTATACAGCATACTTTCAGTGGTGTGTATATAAGGTTTATGCATGGTACCAATTATGTTATGCTACACAATATAACCACACAACATATTGAATCTAAATACCATAGAAAAGTCTCAAACGCAGCGTTCAGCCCAAATCCACTCTTTCAATTCAATGTAAGTTCCCATCTCGATTAAAAGAAGTAACATCAAACTATATGGGATGCTTATGGATTATCCCCTCTTTAACGGCCTCACGCTCCACACATCATTCCAGACCATTCCTCCAGACCAGGAGCTGCTGGTGTGGTATGGCAACTCCCAGAACACCTTCCTGGGAATACCTGGAGTCCCCGGAGGAGAGGAAGAACACAGCAAAAAGAGCAAGACCGGTAAGACACTTTCAAACAAATACATTAATAAGAGCAAAAATAACAGTAATAAATAGTCAATAATTAATAAACTGGGTGTATGTGGTCAGAATTGCAGTTGGTACCGTATGATGCCTTGCTCAGAGGCACCACGGCACCAGCTGCTGTAGCAGAGATGGCCGTCCATCCCTCAGCCACACTCAACGCTGACCTCTTGTCTCTGATTGGTCCAGACGAGTTCCATGCCTGCGACGGCTCCTCTTCCTCCTCCTCCTCCTCCTCCTCCTCCTCCTCGTCCTCCTCGGCGGCAGCGGCGGCGGCGGCCATGATGACCGCGGGGCGCATGCGCTGCGTCATCTGCCACCGCGGTTTCAACTCCCGCAGCAACCTGCGCTCGCACATGCGCATCCACACTCTGGACAAGCCCTTCGTCTGCCGTTTCTGCAACCGCCGATTCAGCCAGTCGTCCACGCTGCGCAACCATGTGCGCCTGCACACCGGCGAGCGGCCCTACAAGTGCCACGTGTGCCAGTCGGCCTACTCCCAGCTGGCGGGGCTGCGCGCCCACCAGAAGAGCGCCAGGCACCGGCCTAGCGGCATTGCCATGGCGGCCGGCGTGACGGGCGGAGTCCAGGGCGTGCACTCGCCCCCTCCTCCTCCTCACCAACCTCCACCGCCGCAGATGAGCAGCATGCCGCACCCGGCCTCGCTGGTGCACCACATGCCCACCATGGTGCTGTAGAGGCAGGGCGTAGCAGGGCCGGGCAGAGGCGCCGGAGGCGTCCATAATCTACTGCATGACGAGGCTCCCGTGCTGAAAGAGAGAGGCGTTGGCTTGCATGACACAGTGGCTCCGTGTATGGCCAGTAGCCTGCGTTTTGTACAGAGCTCAGCACAAGGAGCGGGTCACTTCTGACACTTCCCACGCAGCAGTCTTTTACTTCGGAAGCAACCAGACATTAGAGAACCTCCTGGAAAGCTATTTAGACTGTATGCTAACATGTTATCATAGGAGCATGGACCTTCTATCATCTTTTTGAATCCGACACTAAAACAGATAGTTTCAGGATGGGGACACATGACCTGATCACAAGAGGCTTCTGGCTACAAGTTGCTCAAATTGCACACTATTTGCTAAACATTTGTTAATGGTTAACAACCTGTCACGTGGCCATTTGAAGAATGAATAGTTATCACAAGTATGAATTGAACATGATCTGTTCTGTCAGCATTGCTGTTCTTACCATGTTCCATACATCTACATGTCATGTCATGTTGTATAAATTATAGTCTGTATACATTTTCATCAGAGTGCGCATCCCATGAAATGAGCAACATATTGTCCAGGGCCTTTGTGACTGTTATGTGTGTGGAAAGCACAGGTCATTCAGGAGCTAATGGGTCATTTATAAGCACTTTGATGTGACTGCTCACTCATGGAGCCCTTGCCAACTTGCCGCAAGAGAAAGCTGGACTTATTGTCTCATTTTCATGAAACACGACAAATTTGTTGTCCTTGAAACTATGAAAAGTCAAGTTTTTTTTGTTATTTGTAATTATAAATTATTATTGTTATAATATGTTGTTTTAACCACTGGGGCCTGTTGAATCTGGTTAGCCCGGGTACTGTCTGTATGTGTCTGAGGAAAGTGTTGTAAATAATCTGAGACTATACATTTGTGAATATGAGATGTGTTTTATCCTGAAAGTAATATTCACCTGCCACTTTATCATTGTGGATGGATGTACACGGTTCTTTGAACACATGTAATCACTATATTGAATCTGTAGAAAGTATTTAGTCATTCAGTCTATATCCCCCAAATAAAGTCTAACACAAAGTTTACATGAGTGTTGGTTTTAACATCATGTTTATTCCCTAACACTCCTGATGTGCTGCTCCATACTGATATGAATACATGGTTGTTAGGGTTTTCACAGGCAAGGATCCAATCACAGACGAGATGAAGTGTAGTCCAGGTCAAAGGCCGTAAATCAAAAATAACCAATTAATCCAATCCAACAGGCAAATCAAAAGTCAAAAAGTTGACAACCAAAATATCCAAATGGGCATTCACAAAACAGGTCAGCATAACAATCCAAGAATTCACTCAGAAATCTACAAGCACAATCAGACAGAAACAAACACTGAACTTACATACAGAGAGAGCAGACAGGTAGTTGGGCAGAAACAACAAGGGACAGGTGAAACCAGACAGAATCATGTGACAGCAGAAACTGGCCTGAAACTAAGAAAAGGCAGCAAGTATCATATGATAGGAGTGGGCGCGGTCAGAAACACATGAAAACCAACAGAAAACACATGGCAGACGATGCAAAATCACCGTCACGGCTGGAATACTAACATTGGTATGTGCAGGCCAATGATCGATGAGCAGTAAGACAAGCAGACAGACAGAGAGACAGACAACAGTCAACAGATTCCTGACCGGTGATTGTGAAACAGTTTCCCAAATGCAGTTGAAGGTTAACAAACACACTTGGGCAATATTAGAAAATGCAGTCCAAATTGTACTGGGTAAACACACCTTTGAAACGCCTTTGGGTAGATGAGTTACGAATGAGGCTTAATGTTCTCTGTCTCAAAGAATCTCTTCAGACATCGCATTGTAACCATGGAGCTCAGACCGTGGTTGTTAGTGCTCTGCTTTGTAGCCGTCTTCCCTGAGAACCTCTCTCAGGCCACTTCGTAAGTCCCGTCTTTAACACTTTAACGCAAGGACATGCACACATGCACAAACACGCACGCACACACACACACACACATACACACACATACACATACACACTACCGGTATACTGCATTGTATTGGCTTCCTGCTGCCACTGTTTCCCCTGCAATCGGTTGTGCTGTTCCTCTCCTCTTTTCGCCAATCTCCTCTTCTCTCCACTCTCCTCTCCTCTCCTGTCTTGTTCTCTCCACTCTCCTCCCCTGTCATCTCCCTCTCCTCTCCTTTCCATTTCTGGTGTGTGTGAGTGAGAGTGGCAGTGGTGGACGTGCGAGTGGCGCAGAGTTTTTGAATGGTTTACTGTCCATATTTTTTTCCATTCCGTTTTTTCCAGGCTTCTTTGGCCCCAGAGAACTGGAGCAGCTCTCAGGCCCTCTCCATGGGCACTGAAACAGGATCACAGTCAGCAGAAAGTGTTGAGAAAGCAGCTTCCACATCTTGCAGATAGAAGTCACACTGTGATCACAAATTATGAACAGGATGTGTTCAGTAGCCAGGTATCACGTGAAGGAGAAGACATGGAGTATGACTCTGAGTCAGATACTGCATATATTGGTGAAACTTCTTACAGAAACAGAAATATATATTCTTTAGAGGAAATACAACAATTTCTGGATGAAACATTCAAAAAGTCTGAGGTTAGAGTGAGGTTCAGTTAATCAGATTAGTTAATCAGGAACTGGAACAAGAATGAGAACGACAGAACTAGGACTAGGTAACATGCTCACACGAAGAACGACAGGGATCTGACAATGAACATAGGATTGGTGCAGGTTAAAAAGGGAGAAAACGAATCCGTCACATCAGGGGAAATCATACAAGGAAGGAGGAATAAAGCCAATAATGTCCAACAGGCGGTGCAAAATACCCAAAACATAATCTCACTTGAGGGGTACAGGGACAGACTGACACTGCTTGGTTTTTCTCTGTGTTCTGCGTTGTTAATATAAATGCCCCAAATCAAGGAATGGAAAGAGTAGTTATTTTTACTATGCTAAAAAAGTATTACTATCAGGATCAATTCATCATTGGTGGGGATTTCAACTGCACTCTAGACTTTACTATGGACAGGATAAGTGAGGACCCCTACCCACAGTCATCTCAGAGCCTTAACAGTATCATCACACACTCATATCTGTTAGACACGTGGAAGGTCAAATATCCACAATCTAGACAATACACATGGGTGGGGGTCAGTAACAACAGGGTGAGTGCATCTAGACTGGACAGGGCTGACATCTCCCAAAGTCTCAGCTGCAGGTTAATTCACTGTAATATAAGTCCAGTTGGCTTCACTGACCACCATTTTGTTAGCATAGACTTAATTATTTAGCTAGGTGAAAGGGTTAAGTCCTGTTGGTCTTTTAACAACAAATTCCTGCAAGATGGCAGTTTTGGCAGCAGTGGAAAATCTGAAAAGCTTAGTTCTTTGAATATGTGGTGGGAGGTTTTGCCAGCAGTACACTTCCCATTTCACTAGTCAGGCAGTTCAGGAACTTGAAGCTAGCATTAGGAATATTGAGGAGGTGACATAGAGACTAGGACCCCACTACAGGTCATCTTCTGCGGGAGAAGAGATTTGAGTTGAGAGTAAAGGGTGCTCTTGTCAGGTCTTGTTTCCTCCAGCTGAAGGACGTGGATGCCCCAAGCTCTTTCTTTTTCAATCTGAAGCAATTCGTGGCACAGACAAAGCAGATGACCTGCCTTAAACTTCCAGGTGGCAGAGTGACCACCAGTACGGGAGAGGTAGAGAACCATGCGGTGGATTTCTACACTGACCTTTTGAGGCAGAAAATTGCTGCATGGAGTGTCGCGAAGAGCTCCTGGAGGGGCTTCCCCAACTCAGCCCAGGAGAGAAAGCTGCTCTGCGAGTTGACTCTAGAGGTGTTGACAGTTGCTGTCAACCAGCTGGATTGGTGGTCTCTCCACTGACTTTTATAAGTGTCTCCCCAGTTTGGCTACACCAAACTGGACCATCTGATGAAGTTGATGGTTGGGTATCCACATCTGTGGACACCCTGAGAAAGAACAGCAACATCCCCTCTATCAGGCGGATCAACAGAGTGATGGAGGAAGTCTGTGCTGCCCTGCCACAATCCCTGAGAGCATTTGTAGACCAGTAGAAGGGTGTGAGTACAGTTTCCCCTCTCTATTTATCACCCCAGTTATGGGAAAGAGGCAGGAAGGAGAAGGACAGCTCCTGTCTTTTACAACCCTCTACCTGGATAATTTTCCAAAACAAAACAATCTAGCAAATCTGCATTAATGTTCTG
Organism: Malacocephalus occidentalis; assembly: GCA_900312585.1. Classification (NCBI taxonomy): domain Eukaryota; kingdom Metazoa; phylum Chordata; class Actinopteri; order Gadiformes; family Macrouridae; genus Malacocephalus; species Malacocephalus occidentalis. The sequence goes on from OMOU01089848.1 coordinate 8,414, forward strand.
AAAATGGTGCATTTTAGCAGGGATGAAGGAGTCAAGGTGGATTGAGTTTTCTGGTCCAGACGTTTCCCTGACAGGCAGCTGGCAGCTGTCCGCTTTTCAATGGGCAGCTTGTACAAGGAGTACAAGCTGCCTGGTGAAAAGCAGATAGCAGACCTCCAGTGGAGGGTTGTGCACGGTGCAATAGCTACAAACAGATACAGAGGGCAACTGGATCCAGAAGGGGCGAGTAAAAGGGGTGGAGTGTATTTTCTGTTTTCAGATCGAGGCGCTGGTGCATTTATCTGTTCAGTGTCCAAGGCTGTCAGTACTGTTTGAGCTTGTAAAAAGTGGTTTCGTGGTCTCTGGGAGGTTTTTTTCTTTTTGTTTGTTTATTTTGATTCTCGAAATACAGTGCTAAGAAGAGGGCTGTACATGCATTGATGAACTTTATATCTGCCAATTTGGCCATCTGATTGATACACAGGAGTTCAGAGTGCCAGCAGTGTGGAGCTAGTGTCGGTTCTGGAGGGACTGCTGTAGGCCCGACTGAGGGTGAAATACGCCTATTACAAGACAATATGCAGGCCTGTGCTCTGTGGGGGAGTAAGGAGAGCTGATTGTGAACATATGATTAAAGAAACACTTTTTCTGTGTTTGTTTGACATGATTTGTTAAGAAAAAGTGATGTTGTGACAGTGGCCTGGTCTTTCCTTGTAATGGGTCAGTAAAGGAATTTTGAAAACCTAATCATGGTGGGGGGGTTTGGGTGCCCCTATGACCCTGGGAGCTGTGTTGTCCGGGGCAATAGCCCCTGGTAGGGTCTCCCAAGGCAAAGTGGTCTGAAGGGAGTGGCCAGACTAAGAGTGATTAAAAAATAAAAACCTTGCCCACCTCGCCCAGACAAGGGAAACCAGGGCCCCCTTCTGGAGCCAAACCTGGGAGGGGAGCTCGTTGGCGAGCGTCTGTTGGCCGAGCCTGGATCCATAGGGCCCGGCCAGCCAAGCCCGAAAAGACAATGTGGAGCCGCCTCCCTGTGCGCTCCCCACCTGCAGGGAGAGTCATTGGTGTCATGTGCAGTGTAAAGCCGGAGCCAAAGGCGAGGTCCTGGGCGTGCAGATCACCGGCATCACCGACTGGTTCTAGGTCACCCTGCTGGCAGGAAAGGAGCCAAAGCTTATGTGGGAGGTGAACTAGATATGGTTGGGCTTAGCTTCACGCACATCACCAGTTCTGGAACCAAACTCCCGGAGAGGGGCTGGACTCTCTCCTTTTCCAGAGTTGCTCAAGATGCGAGGCATCAGGTGGGTGTGGGGATACTCACAAGTCCCCAGCTGAGTGCCACTGTGTTGGAGTTCTCCCCGGTGAACAAGAGTGTCACCTCCATGCGACTGCAGGTTGCTGGGGGAAGGCTCTGACTGTTGTGTATGCTTATGCACCAAACAGTAGTTCAGAGTATGGTGGATCAGTGGACCAGCTCTTTAGCTCTGTTGGGGGGTGAGGAGTTTGCCCATCCAATCTACATGTGCTTGTACAAACAAAGCGAGAGCTGTGTCTGTATTTTTGGCACAAAGTCGAGTACGGATCATCCTTGCTGTTCACTCTCCTCTTTGCACTCCTGTATCTTTTCCTCTCTGTCTCATTCCCATCACGTCTTTTCTCTCCGCTCCTCTTGTCTCCTCTCCTCTCAACTCTCCTCCCTTCACCTTTACACCTCCTGCAGGTATTTGGTGACAGCCCCAAAATTTCTGCGTTTGGATGCAGTGGAGACGGTGCTGATTCACTTGTTTGGTTACACCACAGAAGTGCAAGTTACTATAACACTGAAAAGCTCCATGGCAAAGAAGAGTGTGAAGTACTCACAGAAAACCGTAACACTCAACCTGGCCAACAACTACCGGGCAGTCGCTCGAGTCCAGGTCAGTGCTATGATATACCGCCCACAGAATCCATCTAGATTTATACCTACACACTTTATACTGCAGTTTAGCTCATTTATGGCATGGTTTCCAATGCCCATGGCCACGAATCTTTCAAATACTGTCCCTCTCCAGGTTTTTCCCAAAGATATGGTTAAAGGGGCGAATACGGTGATCCTGCTGGTTCAAGGACCAGGAATCCACGACCACCGACCAATAGATATCAGTCGGTCTAACGGCTTCATGGTCATCCAAACAGACAAGCCTATTTACAACCCTGAGCAATCAGGTAAGTAGGCCTAATGCACACATCAAGAGAGAGGGGAGGTTGACATATGAACAATTTGTGTGTGTGTGTGTGTGTGTTTCTCTACAGTCAAAGTCAGAGTGTACTCTATGAATGAAGAATTGAGATCAGCCAATCGGATCGTCATCCTCACATTCAAAGTGAGTATCTCTTGACCTCTGTAACTAAACACTTTTGGTCAAAATAATAATAAAATGACATAGACAGAAGAATGTCCACAAGGCTAACCAGGCAGAAGAGCAACACATTTAAGACTAGTACTTTGGGAGTCACTTCAGATAAAAGTATGCCAAATGCCCTGAATGTAAATGTAGCTTTTGCTAACAATGCAGACCTCAATCCCCGTAATCAAACATAGCTAATTAAAGGTAGACTAAACAAAGGTTCAATCACTAGGTGTTGTGCCTAGAATCACCATGTTGTACTCTTGGATCCAGATGTTTCGACAATGCTATAGCTAAACTTCTGATAGGAGACTACACAGAGCCTGTGCCAGAACCAGCCAGTGCAAGAAGGGAGGCACCTTGGTCAGATGCCCGAACCACCTCAGCTGATTCCTTTTGAGGAGCAGCAGCACTACTCGGAGCTCCCTCCGGATGTCTGAGCTCCTCACCTTATCTCTAAGGCTGAGCCCAGCCACCCTCATCGTTTGGTCAATACCCACAGCTCGTGACCATAGGTGAGGTTTGGAACGTAGATGGACTGGTAAATTGAGGACTTCGCCTTCTGGCTTACCTCCTTCTTCACCACAATGGACCGGTACAGCGCCAGCATTACTGCAGACTCCGCACCAATCCGTCTGGCCATCTCCCGCTCCATTTTTCCCTCGCTCGTGAACAAGAACCTGAGATACTTGAACTCCTTCACTTGAGGCAGCAACTCACTCCCAATCCGGAGGGAGCACTCCACCGGTTTCCGGAGAACCATGGCCTCAGACTTGGAGGTGCTGACTCTCACCCCGACCGCTTCATACTCGGCTGCAAACCGCCCCAGTGCATGCTGGAGGTCATGAAGCCAACAGAACAACATCATCTGCAAAGAGCAGGGATGCAATTCTGAACCTCTCGTTCACTGAGGAAAACTCCAACACAACGGCGCTCAGCCGGGAGTTGTGAGTATCCCCTCACCCGCCTGGCGTCTCACACCTTGGGCAACAAAAGTAGAGAGTCCAGCCCCTCTCCAGGAGTTTGGTTCCAGAACTGGTTCTATGCGTGGAGGTAAGCCCAAACATATCTAGTTGGTACCGCTCCACCTCCTGCACCAGTTCCGGCTCCTCTCCCGCCAGTGAAGTGACATTCCACGTCCCTAGAACCAGTCGGCGATGCCGGGGATCTGCACGCCCAGGACCCCGCCTTTGCCTACCGCCCGGTTTACATAGCACCCGACCCCAATGACTCTCCCTCCAGGAGGGGGCCCCAGTTTCCCTTTTCTGGGCGAGGTGACATAGTTTGTTGTAAGCCTTTTCATGAGGGTCTTTGTGTGCCCCCCCCCAAAGAATCGCCACCTTATCGTGGTGGGGGGGTTTGGGTGCACCGGTGACCCTGGGAGCTGTGTTGTCCGGGGCAATAGCCCCTGGTAGGGTCTCCCATGGCAAAGTGGTCCCAGGGAAGGGGCCAGACTAAGAGCGATTCAAAGACCCTCAAAAACTGTATTAGGGATCGATTCCCGCCTGGAACATGGTTGGTTCTCCCCATGTCTTCAGTGCTGGGATTTCGTGAACAGCCCTTTCTGTGTGGAGTTTCCATGTTCTCCCCGTGCTCCCTGGGGTTCCTCCATATATATACACTGTATATATAACGCCTCTAAAAACATGGAAGAAGACCGTCCCCTGACCAGTGGCGGTTGGATCGAGGTGGTCCCCGGGCGCTACACTAGCTGCCCACCGCTCCTGGCCTGACCGCGGAGGAAGATGGCCATGGATGGGATAAAAGCGGAGGACCAATTTCACGGCGACACCTATGGGGGCGTGTGTGTGTGTGTGTGGGGTGAACTGGGAGGGCCGCCGTGCACGGGTGTACATGCATGGTGTGACCGCGACAATAAAGACGGGGGTTGTCTGTCTGCTAATTATTATTATTAAATCAGCAATCAGCTGTGGCATCACAATGGTGATACCACTGTATCTTGTACCAGTCTTGCAATTGGTGCACAACTGGTGCCTTGGCATCGTTAGTTATGGCAACAG
>OMOU01089849.1:0-17856 GCA_900312585.1 Malacocephalus occidentalis
AAACGAGACAAAATATCCACATTGTCATTTTTCTTCTTCTTTGCATTATGAATTGTTATGATAATATTTGGCCTTATCTGTTGGTCGTGCTACTTTTCTAAACAGTTTATTCCTTATCTTTAGTCTTTCCATACGGTGAGCTTGAAAGTGAGGCGTGTGACGACGCCCATGGAGAAGGGCTCGTCTCTTCGCTTGGCTCGTGTCTGATTCTGGGGAGATGAGGGCTCTCTGCTTGTGCCAGTGATGTACTAACAGTGGATTTGACAATGTTACTCGTTTTTACACGAATGGTTACGTCGGTGTGTACATATATAAATATATGTATAAATAAATTAAAGATTTTTAACTACACTTTGTGCTATAGAGGATTTATTCATTGAGCAAATGGCATTATTCTATCTAGCGGTGTCTATTTGGAATATTTTTATTGAAATGGGACACATTTTTAGTCAAGAAAATAACATTTTATAATGCATCCACACGCAAAATATAAGAAAGTTTAAGTGATGATGAAATTATAAACGTTGTCCTATAAATACACCACGTTTCTTTCTAAGTGTAGGAGTTAGGAAATGCACCCTTCGGCAGACCCGCGCGGTGGCGCCTCCGGTGGCCCTACGCCGTACTGCGGCTGTTGGCATGACAACCACAACGCAATGTCGACAACATTGCTTTCAAGAGAGATGGCTTCTCTCTTGAAAGAACCTTTATTTGAAATCAGTGGACAAGGGCGGTCGCCTAATAAGGATTTTTACAATTTAGTCGTCACTAGATCAGACGTAAGTAATTTACCTTAATCATGCATGTGTCGCTCCTGTCCATCAATGGTCTCCCTGATGTATCTCATTTAATAAAAAAACGTTTTCCAGGTGATATGGAGGTACTGGAGGATATCCCTGAGGAATGACTGCAGGAATACTAAACCCGGGGAGCAGATCCAGTCACACGGAGACTATCTGAATGATGGCCGACTACACAGTAAACGAGTCTACTTCTTATCCCCGGCGCGGCGAGCAGTTAACTGTCCCGGACTGATCAAAACCACAGAGCAGAAAACTCGCCAGCAATTTGGATTTAACCTGTTGCCTGTTCATTAGCGATATGCAGGTTCAAGTTTAAACCAGTTTTAAAATGTGTATATAAAACGTCTCTGGGGGGATGAATGGCGGTATGGTGAGGGAAAAAAACATAGTTATATGGCGCCCCAAGACGGTCAGCTGAGGTAGTGGCAGCAGTTGAGCAGGACCGACGCATCTCACATGCACTAGGTTCTGTAGACAATACAGTTGTAGTATGTAGATAGTGTATAATATGCGTAAGTGAAGCATTACAAAAGCAATAGTTGCCCCTGGAGATGCTATTTATGCCCAAACTTCCATTACATTTCCCCTTTAATTAAAACGCACGTTCTCATTATTGTTAAGTTTCAATGTGTGCATGTTTTTGGGGATATATACATTGGCTTAATTGTTTGTCGTTCAGATTATAAGCCTTGAAACCTTGGTGAAAAGAGTGGTTTTGGGACATATCGATGGAGTAGTCAAGGTTTGTTCTTGGATGCCGATATCTTGCCTTCCTCTGGTCACGCGCCCCCTCCCTCAGGCCTTGTGCGCCTGGTGTTCGGTCCGCGGGTCCTGGCCTACACGCGGGGCCTGTGCCAGGGTTGCTACGACTACCTGGAGCGGTTGCCGGACCCCCTGCTGCTGCGCATCCTGGCCTACCTGGAGCTGGAGGAGGTGGGCCAGCTGGGACAAACCTCGCGCCGCTTCGGGAAGGTGAGCGCGCCATTTTGCTCACACCGGTGTCTGCTCTGTTCTGAGATGTACCCGGTCGCAGTGAAGGGGTTCTCTGCTGGCATCCAGTGGTGTGGGTGGTTGACTCCCAGCCGAAAGCTACTGGGTTTGATCCCCAATGTCCAACGTAGTCTACCTATGAGCATCCGATATTCTTTGGCTATTAGCATCTGCTGCTAAACAACACATTCTCTGACATTTTGCACTTGTAATAAACTATTCCCCCCTCATACATTGATGACTAGACCAGTAAACTTGAGTATCTACTATTACTATTACTACTAGTACTACTAGCAACTACTGAAGCAGCGTTTAGTTTCGATGCACCACAGCTCTGGAACAAACGTCCAGAACGTGTGATCATCAGCACTCTATTCCTTTAAATCACCACTCAAAACATTTCTGTTCACCGCAGCTTTTAATGAATTACAATGAATCGTTTATTTTGATATTTGACATTGTTACTCTGCTCTTTACATTTGTCTTCTTCCTCTTTTCCTGCGTAAAGCACGATGAATGGCGTCGGGTTTGAATGGTGCATTAGAAATAGACTTAGCCTTGCCCTGCCCGACTGCATTCACATGTACGCCATTTGTGCAGACACCTTTGTCCAAAGAGACTTTAAAAATACTACTTAATACTACTTACCACCACTACTACTGCTCCTAATAGTTCCCTGTGTACCTCCTTGCGCCGTGTTGCTTGTGAGTATGTATTTAGCATCGACGCACCGCCGTCGGCGTACGAATGCTTCAATGTGAGGCAACTGTAAAGCCATTTGGACAAAAGCGCGATAGAAATGCAATCTGTTTACCGTCTCTGTCCTTGTGCCCTCCCCCAGCTGTGCGGCTCGGAGGAGTTCTGGGAGCATGCGGTGCGAGGCCGCTGGCAGACGGTTCCCGACGAGGCGCGGCCCCTGGCAGCCGAGTTGGGCTGGCGACGGCTCTTCTTCACCAGCAAACTGCAGCTGCAGAAGCTGATCAGCCGTCGCCGGCAGAAACAGAAGCAGCAGCAGCAGCAGCAGCAGCAGCGGGAGGAGGAGAGGCAGGGGGGGCAGCGGGAGGAGGAGGAGGAGGAGGAGGGGTTAATTTCACAGGCCTCAGGAAGCCCGGAGGCATTCTCGGACGGAGCCGGCAGCAGTGGCGCAAATCTCAGCCCCGTTGGCACCGAGTCTTCTTTTGACATGGAGAGCTACTCCGAGCCTGACTCCCTCTGGGATCCGGGGACGCCGGAGTCTGGCTCCGGGTCAAGTCTTGTCGTCACCTGGCCTTAGGAGGAGGAGGAGGAGGGGGAGGAGGGGGACTGTGGTGACAGACAGGGGAGGCTTTGGAGCCGAGCCTGGAGCTCTCCACACACTCGGTCACTTTTAAAGGCGACTTTATCCTTTCGCCAGCTGGTGTGTGCCAAATAGAGCAATAGAAAGCATCCACTCTTCGCTCCTTTTGTATCATTTCATTCATCATTTCGTCACGCAGCTTTCAATCAAACAATGAGTTGTTGTACACACGTCAATACAAATCGACAATTCATATTTACATAGATTCCTGTTGAAGCGTTGGTTAGTTTGTATGACTATATAAGTGAACAGAGGTGAACTGATGATAAATATTGGCATTTTCTGTGCATAAATATATGATTCTAGATTGTGTATTTCTTCCTGTTGATCCTTTATTTCTTCCCACACACTCAGATGGAGAGAATCATGTCCACATGTAACGCCTGCTCTCCAACTCTCCAATAAAGCGGTTCTCAGCATGTTACTGTTGGTGTTACTGTGTCCTGTGTTACCGTGTCTGAGGAGCCCAGAAAAGCCACTTAGATGGCGCGTGGAAGCCATTTTGTTTCGGTGGCGTGTGGCTGGGGGGGTCTACTGCCACGTTCCCCCGTGGGAGGACCCTCTCCAGCTCGCACGCTGGTGCCTTGGTCAAGGTCCACAAGCGTATGAAGGACCTCCCCCGGCTGGTTTTCGAACCCAGGACCGCCTTGCCCACTGACTGCACCACCTCCTTGCCCATATAGAGAATGTTGAAAGCAAAAACAATAGATTGAGGTGCAGTCCTGCTTGGCGTCGGCCTGCACCAACGACCTGCCATTCTTCTTTGCTCCACCTTCACCAGGGTTGGTGAAGGTGGAGCAACACCTCCCTGGTGTTGGAACACTCTCCACCCCTCTGCTAGCTCTACGTCACCACCACCACCAATGTGGTGGTGGTGGTGACATTGGTGGTGGAAGGATGGCGTGGGCGTGACCACAGCAGGTGGAGCTCAGCCCCTCAGCAGGGCGACTATTTCCAGCTCCGATGTGTGTGTGTGTGTGTGTGTGTGTGTGTGTGTGTGTGTGTGTGAGCAGCTGGGCGCTGATTGAAAATGGCAGGAGCAGAGAGGTGTCGATGCCACGGTCAGAGGGTTTGAGTCCCAACCACCAGGGGGGGTACTGCAGGAGTATGGGGTGCCGGGGCCGTTAGTACGTGCTTGCTCCTCCGCATCGAAAGGAGTCAGCTGAGGTGGTTCGGGCATCTGACCAGGATGCCCCCCGGGCGCCTCCCTTTAGAGGTTTTCCGGGCACGTCAGACTGGGAGGAGACCCCGGGGCAGACCCAGAACCCGCTGGAGGTATTATATATCTCATCTGGCCTTTAGTATCAATTATTTAGTATCAATCATAAGGTTAAAAAATATGTGTGTGATTATATAATGATGTAAACAAAGTAATACAAATTAACTGTATGCTTTGCTCAGCCTTCAGGGTGTAGAAGATAACCAGTTGCATAGTCATGAAGGGAATGGACAACAGGAAGTGTACCTCTATATCAACAGAAGAAGGAAACCGTATGCATACAGAGAGGCCAGGTCAGCAATATTACCATGTGACCACAAGCAGATGTTAAGCTATTAATACTAAAGAAGGACATGCAAACAGCAAAAGCAAGCCTTATATGGAGTTGTCAAGCTGTATGGAGTTGTCATGCTGACCAGAGCGTGAGGAGATCTGCTGACAGTTGAAGACTGCGCCCCATTCTAAAGTATAAATATGTGAACCTTGTAAGAATCGGGTCTCTCTCTCGGAGGAAGGCACTAAGGTTGACATCTCTTTCTGAGGTTTCGGTTTGAGTTCACTTGCGTTTCCTGAACATGACGTTATCCCGCCCCCTCACTCTGATTGAAGGAAACATTTCACTCTCTTACCTTACACACGGATTAGTGTCTCTTTGTATCGCCACTCTGGACGTGTCTGTGTGTGTGCGCGCGTGTGTCGGCGTGTGTGCACGCAGTTTGTGCAGTGTGTGTAGTTCCCTGGTGTCCCCAGCAGGGGACACTATAACACCGCGATATTCAGATGATTCAACTACACACACTCTCTCCATGGTGCTCAAACATATCGTCCAAGGTTGGACAAGTTGAACCATCCGCAACGCAAGGTGGGTGTAGTTTAGTTGGTGTTGGTGGCGTCCTTAAAAAGACACGTTGCAGCAGCCTTGCTACAAACGATCACGTTTCTTCTTCTCATTCGTTGTATTGATCCGCTGACTTGGCGAAGCACCCATTCGCACAAACTGCGGGAAGAAAGTCAAGACCGAAGTAAATAGAATCAGGCGGATCATCGTGTCTTGACTGTGAAACGGACTGAATGGATTGACACTTCAACAGTGCGCCTCCGGAGCGACTATGAACCGCTGAGCGCTGCCGTGTCCGCGCAGCAGATGAGCTCCTTCATACAGCCATGCGGGCCCAGACAGGCCACCGGGAACACCGGGACTGTTCCTGTGAGCCTTGCCTGCTAAGCTCCATGGCCTGCGGACTGCAGGTTAAAGGTCAGGCCACTGAATCAGAAGCGGCAGGAAAAGACCAACTGATCACCTGACATGAGCTCATATTCTGGGGTGCAGAGAGCTGCTATTGCGGATAGCCAACCAGATGAAATGAAATGAATGATGAGGTGCTTTTGGAACGAGCGCACGTCGTTTAGCGCTGGATAACCAGTGGCGACTACCGAGCACCGACGACCAGTGGAGGAGTCACAGACGTCTTCAGCTAATGCTAACGCCTGATAAAATGCACAGCAGAGCTGGCAACATTCCAATCTTACTGAATAGTATTTTGTGTGCAGGAGCCATAGCTGTGGAACTGGACGACGAGGGTACAAGGGTGTGCCACACCCATCCCTTTGCACTTCTTTGTGATGAATCACATCAAATGAAACAAGGCATTTGTCATCACGAGTAGCACGAGTGTACGATGAGGCCCTAATGCAGGCGGCCGCCCAGTTGATTTGAGACACAAAATGAATCTAGTTGGTAGCAGTTGAGCGTATGCATATCTGATATGTGAAGCGGTTTGAGTACAATCACTCATTATTATGATGACTATGATGATGATCCTCTAACTCAGGGGTCGGGAACCTTTTTGGTTGGGAGAGCCATAATAGCCAAATATTTCTAAATGTATTTCCTTGTGAGCCATATAGTATTTAATAAAATTGAATGCAACATTACGCGTGGATTTTTTTAAGTAAGACATACATTTTTTAAGTATAACACGTCTCTGAGTACTTATAAAGCCCGATATATAATACATATCTTTATTCTTCTTAATAATATTGCTGTTATGCTGTAGCTAACGATTAATACATTTAATAAAAACGGCTGAGCACCTTCCCCCTTGACAACCAACGCACATTGCTGTGTAAAAGCAGACCGGGATCATTATTCCCAACTTCGTCTAACAGTGCTTTAAACTGGCGATCATTTAAAGCTCGGGCAACAGTAAAGTTGACCACTCGAATGACCAGCGAGGATGGGTCTATTTTCATGTTCACGAAGAAGCGCTCCAAATCCTTTGTTCTTCCCCAACATACAAGGTGCACCATGAGTACACACAGAAATACGTTTATCCATCGCTAGATGAAAGACAAGACGTGAATAAATCCTCTCCTCTTGTTGACCCTTTCATTGGCAAAACAGCAACACTTTCCTCACGCAGTGTGTCACCTGCAGCATACCTCGCAATGATACTAAACTGAGATAAATGGCTGACGTCTGTTGACCCATCTAAAGCGAGAGAAAAGTCCCTGCGTTTATGTCCTTAATTTGTGTTTCCTCGACTTGATTTTCCATCATGATGGTACGATCGTGAGCAGTTCTTGCTGACAGAGGCATGTCTTTTATTCGTTTGATTATCCTTTATTTATTTGAGAAGTCATCAAGAGTTTGAATTTCTGTTAACTGTTTTACTTTAAAATGACACAGTATAATTATGTATTACTTGTTAATCGTATTAAAAAATGTCAGCTCAAAATTGTCTGGGAGCCGTTATCGAAAGAGCCATATATGGCTCTCGAGCCATGTATACCATATATGGCATACGTTTCCGACCCCTGCACCAATGAGAAGAGCGGATCACCCCCTCTCTCTCAGCCCAGGGAATGAAAGTGCTGAGAGGCGGCCTACATCCCTGCCGTTGATACTACACCGGATATACATTTATGTAGCAATACGGATTACTGATTCGGTATACATTAGTCTATATCAGTAAGGTTTGTTGCTCACAGGGTTGCAGTGTATGTGTTAGGCCCTTTTCTGTACAATTCTCTTTTCTCCCAAATACTCCGTGTTTCGTTTATAAATGGTTATATTTGATAGGGAATTGTAGACCCGTGTGACACAATCATTAACCATGCCGTTGAGAAATTGATTGAGAATCCACGTCTGATTCCAAAATGCCTTCTCCTATCTCCCCAATTGCAGTGATATTTACCCTCACGGATGTCGCATCTCTGAACGACATCCAACCGACGTACCGCATCCTAAAGCCATGGTGGGACGTCTTCATGGACTACCTCGGCGTGATCATGCTCATGCTGGCTATCTTCGCCATGACCATGCAGATCACCAAGGACCAGGTGGCGTGCCTTCCCTTTCTGGAGGAGGCAGAGCAGGCACCCAGTGCGGGGCCTAAGCCTTTCTCCACACAGAGTCCAAAGGAGGCAACCACCACACAAGCGGCCGGTGTGGCAATCCTGTCAGCCACTCCGATCAGCATACCGAATGACCTGCCTGACAGTGAGATCCGTGTGTCACACGCACGCCCGGCCGCCACCGGCGCAGAAAAGTACTCGAGACAACCCCAGCCGTCGGGGATCAGCACCAACATGGACTACCAACAATATATCTTTGTCAATCAAATGTGCTACCACGTGGCCTTGCCCTGGTACTCCAAGTACTTCCCATATCTCACCCTCATCCACACCCTGGTGCTGATGGTCAGCAGTAACTTCTGGTTCAAGTACCCCAAAACCAGCTCCAAGATTGAGCACTTTGTCTCCATCCTGGGTAGATGTTTTGAGTCTCCCTGGACCACCAAGGCTCTGTCAGAGACCGCCTGTGAGGACTCGGAAGAAAACAAGCAGAGGATGACGGGGACGACGACTGCGGCAAAACACGTGTCCTCAGAGGGCAAAGAGGACGGCACAGATGGCAGCTCATCCACACCCATGCTCGGAAACAGCGGTGTGAAGTTCTCCGCCGATAAGCCCATCGCTGAGGCCCCAAGTAGTTTGACGATCCTGGACAAGAAAGATGGCGAACAGGCTAAAGCCCTGTTTGAGAAGGTGAGAAAGTTCCGGGCACACGTGGAGGACAGTGACTTCATTTACAAACTGTACGTCGCTCAGACCATTGTCAAAACGGTCAAGTTCATTTTGATTTTGTCCTACACGTCCACGTTTATGTCCGCTATCGAGTTCCAGCACATATGCGAGCCCGAAATTAAACATCTGACTGGGTACACTCGGTTCTTTTGCACCCACAACATGGCTTTCATGCTGCGAAAACTTCTCTTCAGCTACATGGCTTTGATTATGATTTATGGGATGGTGTGCATTTATTCTCTCTTCTGGCTATTCCGGCGGCCCCTTAAAGAGTACTCATTTGAGAAGGTCAGAGAGGAGAGCAGCTTCAGTGACATTCCAGACGTCAAAAACGATTTTGCGTTCCTTTTACACATGGTTGACCAGTACGACCAGCTGTACTCCAAGCGCTTCGGTGTATTCCTGTCGGAGGTCAGTGAAAACAAGCTGAGAGAGATCAGCCTCAATCACGAGTGGACCTTTGAAAAATTGAGGCAGCTCGTGATGCGGAATGCGCAGGATCAGCTGGAGCTGCACCTCTTCATGATCTCTGGCCTCCCCAACGCAGTGTTTGATCTCACTGACCTGGAGGTGCTTAAGCTGGAACTGATCCCCGAGGTGAGGTTCTCGGCAAAGGTTTCTCAGATGACAAGCCTGCGGGAGCTGCATCTTTGCCACTGCCCGGCCAAAGTAGAGCAGACCGCTTTTGCATTCCTTCGTGACCATCTCCGCTGCCTTCACGTGAAGTTCACGGATGTGGCAGAGATTCCCAATTGGGTGTATTTGCTCAAAAGCCTGAGGGAGCTTAATCTAGTTGGGAACTTGAGCTCAGAGAATAACAAAATGATAGGTTTGGAGCCCATGCGGGATTTGAAACACCTCAAAACATTATATCTGAAGAGCAATCTCACAAAAATGCCCACCAGTATCACAGAGCTCGCGCCCCATCTAGTAAGATTAGTGGTGCACAACGATGACACCAAATTAATTGTACTCAATAGTCTTAAAAAGATGACTAACCTTGCTGAACTAGAGTTGCATAGCTGTGAGTTGGAACGCATTCCTCATGCTATTTTCAGCCTGACCAACCTCCAGGAACTTGACCTAAAATCCAACAGCATCCGAACCATAGAGGAGGTCATCAGTTTTCAACACCTCAAGAGGCTCACTTGCCTCAAACTGTGGCACAACAAAATTATTACCATTCCGGCTTCCATCGGCCAAGTGAAAACCTTAGAGGCACTCTACCTGTCACACAACAAACTGGAAACCCTGCCTCCAGCCCTGTTCTCGTTGCCCAAACTCAGACACCTGGACGTCGGCCACAATTCCATTACTGTGCTCCCACCCGACGTTGGGCTCCTCCATAACCTCCAACACCTGGCGATGAACTCCAACAAGGTGGAGGTGCTCCCCAAGCAGCTGTTCAGATGCACCAAGCTCAAGACGCTGTGTCTGGGTAACAATGGGCTCACCGTTCTGCCGGAGTTTGCGAACATTAAGGGACGAAATGCGACGCGCGCTGTTACAGGAAGTCCGCATAACAAAAGAGCTTCCAACGGTACACATGGCTCTTCTTAGCCAAACAAAAAATGCACATGTCGTGTGAGTCACAACCAGGGCTAGGCTATATTGGGTACATGCAAGGGCGGAATTTATGAGGTAACCACCACACAGGGGGCCGGTGTGGCAATCCTGTCAGCCACTCCGATCAGCATACCGAAGGACCTGCCTGACAGTGAGATCCGTGTGTCACACGCACGCCCGGCCGCCACCGGCGCAGAAAAGTACTCGAGACAACCCCAGCCGTCGGGGATCAGCACCAACATGGACTACCAACAGTATATCTTTGTCAATCAAATGTGCTACCACGTGGCCTTGCCCTGGTACTCCAAGTACTTCCCATATCTCACCCTCATCCACACCCTGGTGCTGACGGTCAGCAGTAACTTCTGGTTCAAGTACCCCAAAACCGTGAAGGAAAGCATCAGCCGAGAGACCAACGTTTCCTTCGCTCACGGCTTGTAGCGGGATATGTAATAAGGCGATCTGAATCCCAAAGTGCTAAGTGAAGACTAAGAAACTTTCTGACAAAAACGGCCTGAATAAACAGTGCGGAGAAAAACAACAAAAACCCTCCTGCAACTCCCCAAACGCCTCCCTGAACAGTGGGTCTTCTGCTCGATATTGTTGAACGATGCTCTCCGTTTAGCGGCGTCGGTTGTGAAGTACGGGAAGATGTGTATCAACTTTCCACGAAAGTAAATTGGGCTTTTTTCCCATTGCCAGCGGAAGGATGGGTTGCTTTAATCTGACGTGGTGTACCTTCACAATCAGGGGTCTTGGGAGGGCATTTGGTCCCACATTCGGGCGAGAGGCAAGGCGATGTGCTCGGTGTAGCATCTCCGGTCCGTCCGGGATATCCATACCCAGCGTCTCGGCGAATAACGCGGTCATGAATGACGTGACTTGAGGACCTTCCACGTCCTCGACTCAAAGTCGTCCACTTTGGCTATTAGCAACTTGTTGCATTTCTCCAATGACTCACACCTCAAGTACCGTGATCCTGTCATCGTGATCTTGTAGTGAAGTTTCAACCTCAGCGAAACCAAATGAGTCCACAGTAAACTGCAAAGTGCCAATTGAGCAGCGGGTTTCAGCTTGGAAAGTTTTGATAAGTTTGACCACCGTTGAGGGGGATGGGTCATCTTCTTCCTCGGCGGGTTAGCATCTTCTTGGTGGGTTAGCTTTCTCGCTAACGTGTCGAGTGCTGTGTATTAAAAAAACGAGAATGCGTGGCCAAGTCTGCAGGTTAAAATTATAGGATTTATTTCTAAGACCAACATTCTAACAAAGGAGGGTTGAAAAGCGATGCATCCGGAGACTCTATACGTCACACACAGTGTGCTATGCAAAGAGTGTCAACGAACTAAAAGTCCATCAGCCCAGATATAGTGTTCGTGTCATGTGACTGTTGTCCCTTATCTGACCCTCACTTCTCTTTCATCTTGACCTGTCTATTTGTGAGGAAAACATAAATTCCGTTGTGTCATCAGACATCCTGTCACATCGTATTACCTTGTACCCAGCAACCTTCGTTCAGGTTATAATTAACCATTCCTCAACTGAACTGCCATCTTAACCTGAAAGTGACCTGTGACTTTCTAACTCTTCAACAGATGAAGTCCTGCTATCCTGAAACCATTATTATCCGTTCTCCCTGACCAGAACTCATATCCATGGGTCAGACATCAACGATTGAGCCATCTGCTAGGATTCCTTTAGGCTGCTTATCAGGTTGGGAACACAGCAATAAACCTCTGGCAAGGACTTCAGACAACCTTCGTGTGAGCCCTCTAAACAACAGGGTTAATACTTGGTCAATGAAGGGCCAATGCATTTGATCACTTCTTTTTTGTACATTATTTTTTACATTTTTACATAATTTTTCCTCAACACGAGATGGAGCTCTACTCCGTTCCTGGCGAGAGTTACCTTTCCCTGACATCCCACGAGGTTTATTATATGGTTTGAAAATAAAAAGCCGTTGAAATAAGGGGCTAGAATGACGTTTGTTCCACTATTAATGATCAAATTAGTAGGAGCTGGTAAAGACGCGTCTACTCTGATACCCATGTTGCCATGCCCCCCCGCCCCCAAGTTCACTTGCGTCTCCTGAACATGACGTCATCCCACACACACGGATTAGCGTCTCTTTTTACCACCACTCTGTGCGTGTGTGTGCGTGTCGTGACGCTGGTGTTTTAGTTCCCTGGTGTCCCCAGCAGGGGCCGGTAAAACTCAGCGATATGTAGATGATACACACACGACAGACTTATTAGCAACATGCCTCCAGATTCATCAAGTGTGCTTACGATATTACACACACACAAACAAACACACACACACTGGTATAAAATAACAATACGATTTGTAATAATTGAGTTTTTGCATTGAAGAATTGAAGAATGCTGTGCAAGCTATTGTTGCGTATGCATCTATCGATGGGCAAAACATCAGCAGCTGGGCTCATGGAAGATTACTTTAGTATGCGTTGTCCTTTACTGGCAGGTGGCCAAACGGCCAGTGGTGCACTGATTAGCCAATGCACCACAGGCTTGCAGCCCCCCAGACTAACTGGGCCAGGTGAGGCCAATTAAGCCAGCCACCAACAATACACACCAAACATTCCCACACCATAATACTGGAGGTGGTGGTGCAGCAGAATATGCTGTCGTTGGGCTTCATTTGTCCCGCGTGGTCTCCATTCCTAGCGCTTCCTGAATCCACACAAGGTGCAGTGGCTTGGCGGCAATCGTACAGGCTGCTTTCAGGTCGGCTACCTGGCCACGCCGTCCAGGCTTCACCTTTGTGGGCATGTCCGATCGACGTTGGCTCCACCCCCAGCGGTCATTGTCTTCAACGACGAGGAGCCGCTGTGGACCGTCGGCTGCTGAACACACGACAGCACTCAGTCGGATCCATGGAGTTGTTTATTAGCACTTGAATCCCGAATACAACAGAAACATAGTGCCTTACATAAAGTGCACAATAAAGTGAAGGTTTCAAATCACTCTAATAATAACTGGACGTGTTCTGCTGCCGTGTTGTTCCCCACACAACACAAGGAGTCAATATTCAGTTTAAAGTCATTCACAACATGAACATTAGTAGCTTTTCCCACAGACCGCTTGCATTATGAAGAGAATATTACATCTGCTTTAAATCAGGTTCCATGCTGGGCTTAGGAAGATAAGAAATGATATCTGAGCCATTTAGTACCAAAGATAATGCATGAGAAAAATATTGTACTAGATCTGATTTACTATCAATCAGTATTAAAACACATATTTCATAACTTGATAACACCCTGCTTATTGAAACCTATGGAAGATGGAAGACTCCCTTTCATGTTTTATGAACATGTGCTCTGTGTGTGTGTGTGTGTGTGTGTGTGTGTGTGTGTGTGTGTGTGTGTGTGTGTGTGTGGGGGGGGGGGGGGGTGGTGGTGTGTGGTGGTGTGGGGGGGGGGGGGGGGGGCAGCAGGTGTGTTTACGTGTCTGTATTTATATTTGTGTGTGTGTGTGTGCGTGCGTGCGTGCGTGCGTGCGTGCGTGTGTGTGTGTGTTTACTGCTACAACCGACACAGAAACACTGAGGAACCATAACTCCAGAAATTAAACGCAGGGTAGAGGTCCTCCTGGGTGGATGTGAGGAAGGTGTGGATGTGTGTCAGTGTGTCTGAGGACCCTGCTACATCTGGGGACACTCTGTAGAAGGACAGAGTGCCAGCAGGCCGGTCCACATACACTTGTACTCTGTTAGAGCCAGCGGAGGGGGGAGGGATGTATCTTCTACTGTAGTTGTAACAGGCAATGTAACCAGCATCAGTACAATGAAGACTCCAGGACTTGTTGTTCCCTCCAAGCCAGTTGTAAGCACCCACCCTGGTGATTCCTCTGTATGTCACTCCTATTTCAACATTTCCTTCCCACTCTACCTCCCAGTAACAGCGGCCAGTCAGACTCTCTCCACACAACACCTGGACCCTGTACTCAAACCTCTCTGGGTGATCAGGATACGACTGATCCTCTTCAACCCACGTCACCTTCCTGTTGTCCTCAGACAGATAGAGTTCTCTGTAAGCCGTGTTTGGGTCCAGTGTGAGTTCACAGGCATCTGACGGGAGAACAAGACATGATTAGGCTGCTAAAGCACACAGAAATACACTGAGGAAGTCAATCTATCAGATATGAGTTATTGAAATAATGTGGGGGTTGGCTTTAGTATGTTGTGTTTACACTCATAAAATATGTTTGGTGATTCATAGTTTAGCTGTCATTTCTTCATTCAATATTTGATATGAAAAAGGTCAGAAGTGTGTTCTCTGAGTGACGGGTCTATTGAGAACTGTGTTGTAATATTTAGACTTTCTCTCCTTGTCTCACTCTCTCAATCTCTTTCTTTCTCTCTCTCTCTCTCTCTTCTTTCTCTCTCTCTCACTCTGCAGAAGTGAGTGAGCATTGCGGGTGAATGGTGAGAGCGAACACGTCTCTTTTTCTAATCGTTATCATTCGAGTTACTTTTAGTTCACTGGTGAAGTTTTTGGGGTCATTTTGCCCACTTTGGTGTAGTTTGGTGGCGGAGCGTCGGCAGCCGCCCCCCGCTGGGTGACATGCTGGCCGCTGTAGGCGGAGGCACGGGGCTGGAGGGGCTGATGTTAGTATGGTGAAGGGTAATGAAGAGGGTGCAGATATTGTAGTGGAGGATAAAGACAATGATATTGATAGAATTAGGGAGAACGGCTCAGGTACAGGTTGGGTGAATAAGGGAATATTCCTGCTGTGTGGACTTTCCATCTAAACAGTGAGTGTGTGTGGTGATGGACCAGACTAAACACACACTTACACTTCTTTAGAACTGATTTCAGGACAGGCAGGTTCTTCATCTCCATGTTCAGTGTCTCCACCAGCTGACGTAGGAGTATCTTGGATGGAGTAAAGACATCCACCCACCAGGGACTGGACGGAGGTGGAGGTTTCTTCAGGGATACGAAGGCCTGCTGCGCCTCTGAGCTTCTAGTGGTCAGATCTTCTATTTCCCGCTCCAGCTCTTTGATGAGGCCTTCAGCTCGTCTCTCAGTGGATTTCAGTTTCTCTTTCACCGCTTGGTTGAGATCATCCTGGCACTTTTCAATGTGGCGCATTAAAGCAGCAGGGACCTGCTCACCGTCGGCTAGCTCTCTGTCTGCGTCTGCTTGGCTGATTTCTAATGCGTCTTGGATCTCCTGAATCTTTCGTCGTCTCTCCTGCATCATCTGCTGAACTTCAGGCTTCATCTCAGACCTTCTATACGGAACAGACCTTCTAAACTGATCAACCATCCCTGATATGAAGGTATTGACCCGCAAGTCTGGTCTTGTGGGGAAAAGTTCATTGCAGACAGGACATTTGTACTGGACTTGGCCATCCCAGGCGGTGGTAATACAGGCTCTACAGAAGTTGTGTCCACATGGTGTGAAAACTGGGCTGTTGAACACATCCAGACAGATGGAACATGAAATGTTCTCCCCAAACCAGGAAGTGTTAGCAGCGGCCATTCCTAGAAAACATGGGTTTTATCAAGTTAAAAAAGACGACATTACAAGGGGTTTAACTCGCTTAGACATAATGGATGTATTTCCATACAGTCTGTGTTAATCCAAGCATAAACCTTCATCCAACAGGCTGGTCCGACATGAAATGTGTGGAATTATTTAGTATAAATTATTTAGTATCAATTATCTAGTATCAATCATACAGTTAATAAATATATGTGTGTGATTATATAATGATGTAAACATAAAGTAATAAAAATAAACTGTATGCTTTGGTCAGCCTTATGGGAGTAGAAGATAACCAGTTGCATAGTCATGAAGGGAATGGACAACAGGAAGCGTACCTCTATATCAACAGAAGAAGGAAACCGTATGCATACAGAGAGGCCAGGTCAGCAATATTACTATGTGACCACAAGCAGATGTTAAGCTATTGATTAGTAAAGAAGGACATGCAAACAGCAAAAGCAAGCCTTATATGGAGTTGTCATGCTGTATGGAGTTGTCATGCCGACCGGAGAGTGAGAAGATCTGCTGACAGTTGAAAACTGCGGCCCATTCTAAAGTATAAATATGTGAACCTTTTTTTTCTGTAAGAATCGGGTCTCTCTCTCGGAGGAAGGCACTATGGGTGACATCTCTTTCCATAGATGCGGCCTGGTCCCCGAATCTGAAGAGGCCTACTTTGCAAAGTAGTACTTGTATCTTGTTCTTGATTTATTAAATATACCTAAAGGGTTGTATTGCTATACATTGCTATGTATTTGAAGTATTCTTGATTAGCAGATGAAACAGAAAGAACACCACAAAGCCCAGACAGCTTCAATGAGGATAATGCGTCAACATGCAGCACTCACCTTATAATGTTTTCCTCTATTAAACTAGTTTAAAAAGTGTTGCTCTTTATCTCCAGAAAGAAAGAAGCGCCTCCACGTCGCGTTACTAAGGTTTTGGTTTGAGTTCACTTGCGTTTCCTGAACATGACGTCATCACCCCCCCACTCTGATTGGAGGAAACATTTCACTCTCTTACGTTCCACACGGATTAGCGTCTGGTTGTATCGCCACTCTGGACGTGTCTGTGTATGTGCGCGCGTGTGTATGTAGTTTGTGCAGTGTATGTAGTTCCCTGGTGTCCCCAGCTGGAGGCACGATAACACCGCGATATTCAGATGATTCAACTACACACACTCTCTCCATGGTGCTCAAACATATCGTCCAAGGTTGAACAAGTTGAACCATCCGATCCAAGGTGGGTGTAGTTTAGTTGGGGTTGGTGGCGTTCAGGAGCACGGCGCTGTTTCCAGTAGCAGCTGAGGATCGGTTGAAGTTTGAACCAAAACCAGAAAAATATACAACAAGTAGGACAACGATGCGCGTTGGATTACAATCGTTTTGGATCAAATCATCATCAAGTTGTTCACATCATATCAGGTTAGCCCGGACATTCAGCTTCTTGGAATAGGGCCCTGGTGAGTGATACGTTATGACTTTATATTTACAACTCAATGTATTGCAGACTCTTTCAGCCAGTTCCTATTTGCATATAATGCTGCAGTCCTACTTGCTTTTGACTTGACTATTGTAATATTGGCCCCATTCAAGTGTAATATAATGTATGGAAATGAGCATACATTATATGTATTGTCGTGATCAGTGAAGCAAGACACTCGTGTGGCAGATGGCGCTATTTATTATTATTATTATTAATAATAATAATAATAATAATAATATAAACACACTCCACCTCTGTTTGAAAGCTTTGTAAATACCCAACCCATCACTACTCGTTACAACTCAATCACATTCAATGGACTTCTGCACAACGTCTCACATCACAATTGGCTCCAACAACAATAATTATACTACTAATATACCATTTCCCTGCGTCTCTGTGTTCTCTCTTAAAAAGACACGAAACGATCACGTTTCTTCTTCTCGTTCGTTGTATTGATCCGCTGACTGAGCGAAGCAGCCATTCGCACAAACTCCGGGAAGAAAGTTAAGATCGAAGTAAATCGAATCAGGCGGATCATCGTGTCTTGACTGTGAAACGGACTGAATGGATTGACACTTCAACAGTGCGCCTCCGGAGCCATAACCGTGGAACTGGATTGTTGGAGCCAAATGTATGATTTATATTTTGATGTATATTTAAATGATTGGGTACATTATTATTTATTTATTTGATTAATCATAATGTATGAAAATGATGTTTTGGAATGAAGAATGATATTTGGTTGTTTATAGTTTATTGATTAATTGAATTTTCTCACCTCCGCCTCCTTAATAGACAGGTGACTGCAGCACCTGGGTTTATGAGGGTTGGCTATGGGGCCGGCGGG
>OMOU01089850.1:0-16858 GCA_900312585.1 Malacocephalus occidentalis
CGTCCAACTTTTTTTGAGACAGCTGTCTTTGCTTCTCTTCTTTTCTTCTTCTGCCTGCTTGGCCAACACCGCCATCATGGATTGCCAGGATCTTGGATAGATTTTTCCTGGCGGGTCAGCATCACTGTGTGGCCACATTTGTCCTGCACTAGCCATTTCACCGCCGCTTGGGGACACAATGCTCACCACTGCTGCAGCAACTCCTCAACGGCCGCCAAGCATTGCTGCTCTCTGTGCAGTTTCAGCATGACGGTAAATGCTGGAGCCAGTGATCGGTACTGGCCATGAGCGTTGGCCAGGCTGGCAGGCTGTCTATCATTCTCTCGGCCAAGGACAAGCTCCAAGTTCCCGGCCCTCATGCAGCCCACCTTCTCGTCATCCACTGCCAAGCTCAGAGTGGAGCACCATATAGACACCACCGGCCCAGCGGTCTGCGCCCAAGCCCGGTGCCTTGACCGAGGGTTCGTACCGAATAGCACGGCTCCATGTTCTGCTACCCATCAACGGACCAAGCCCCTAGACATTGGCAGTGATTTTGCCCCTGTCCCCACCTCATCATGGTCTCCCATGGTCCCACGTTCCTGTGAGTCTGCCATCGGTGGATTACATTTTCATCTGTCCTGCTTCCTGGAGACTGGGGACAAACACTTTGTCGTGGATATGGGTGGCAAGCCGGAGCACATTTTGGTGGAACGTCTAAAACCAGCCCACCTGTATTTGAAACACCTGGTTGAACTGGCCCAGCCACCAGCTGCTTGCTCAGACCCTGCCACCTCAGGGGAACCTAGGGGCTCCTCCAACACCCTGTGCAACTCCACCCCTCACACTTGTTGGTTTCCAATGTAGGCTCTGGGTAGTCTCCCAGAGTTTCCTAAGTACAACTATAGCATTGTAGATCTGAGATTAAGAAGAGTAATTATCTCTCTTTTACACTTGGCCCCTACATATTTCTTTGACACTGACAAGAAAATGAGCACGATTGATGCTCTGTCCCCCACTCATGTCATCTATACCTCATTACTAATACATATGTTGTGGCAGGATGATTAATTCCAAGTGAAGTAAGCTGAATTAACACTGGAGCCTCTCCTTGATATGGTCAGGGTATGTTTTCAATCTGAAACTTTTCCAGAGCTTAATCTTGTCACTGCAATTGGCAGCAGCCTTGAAACATTGTAACTAACTGTGTGCTATTCAAATGGTGTGTGTGTGTCTGTGTGTCTGTGTCTCTGTATGATTATGATTATGATTATTATTATTAGTAGTAGTAGTATTATTATTAGAGGAGGATATAATAGTAATCTAATTTAATCAAATTCAAATGCTGTACAATCAGATAAAAAGCATCAATAAGGTCCAGAGAAAGACCAAGATAAACAACCATGAGAAACAAAGTGAGAAATGTGAGAAGGATGTGGCTGTTGTATTGCAGCTTGGGTTTTGAAATGTAAAATAAACTTATTACATTACTTTTAGAAGACAAAAACTGTCATCAAACTGTTTATAAGATGTGTAAATTGCTTGCATTTATATATCCAAAGCACACAATATTGCCTCACATTAACCCATTCATACACTGACGTCGGTATCAACAGCCAGCTCCTCAGGAGCAGTTAGGGGTAGATGGTACCTTGAGCAGGGAATCGAACCTGGAACCCTTCAGTTGCCAGACAAGTGCTCTGCTTCCTGTGTCACTGCACTCCCGTTAGGGCAGAAATGGTTCCTTTAGTGATTGAAAGTATGTGTGACATATGAATACGAATACTAAATACGACTACCACTACCACTACCACTCCTACTACTACCAACAATATATAATAATTATTGGTTAAGGCCCTGTCACACTACAGCATATGGGAGAAATGTATGAGTTGCGTATAAAAATGCGGAAGATAATTAGCATACGCACAAAAAGCCCTTGAGATTTGTGCATATACATAGCGTATTGAACCTATGAGTAGCCTATGAGTAGCACATCGCCAGCGTATCGCCAGCGTATGACCAGCAAATGTCAGCCAAAAAAATATCACTCATACGCTGGTATACGCTGACATACGCTAGGGGTACGTCAGGCATAGGTTGTATACGTTTCAAACACAGTCGCATACGGTGGCATACGCTGGCATACGGCGAGGCAGAAATTCATGCCAGCGTATGTCCGCGTATGACCGGCGTACTCGACCTATGAGTAACGTACCTCTAGCGTCTCTCTCGCATATTCAGCGTACGCCTAGCGTATGCTTAGCATATAAACCAGACGTCCGCATACGCACAACATTTGTTAGGCATGTTTAAAAATACATTTCTGCCTCGCCGTATGCCAGCGTATGCGCGCGTATGTGCGCGTATGCGACCATGCTTGAAACGTATACAACCTATGCCTAATATTCCCCTAGCGTATAGCTGCGTATAGCTGCGTATGCATGCATTTTTTTACATACGCTGGCATATGCTAGTACGATACGCTGTAGTGTGACAGGGCCTTTAGTAAATTGAGCTGTGCAATTCTAGCTTTTGGTTGAAACACAGTGTTATTATTGATACATACCATGTATATATATAGTGCTTGTATATATATATTATTGCTATGAGTACACTGTTATATATGTAAGATTCAATATATCACATATCATGTGTACATTTCTGTTTTGTTTGTCCTTCCCCATCCATGTTTTCCATCAACGACTGCAGTATGTACACCACTACAAATGGCCAGCGGCTCAATTACACTTATGGAAAATTGCCACAAAGTAAAAAGTATTTCATGATGGCCATTTGTGATGTTTGTTGTATCAATGAGCACAACATGAAATGTTTGAATTTAATTGTGAAATGTTTCACATAAATGAAATCAATCGCTGACGACAAATCTCGAAGAACAACATTCTGACATCTTCATTAAAAACACGACAGCTAAATTAATATGTTCTTATCCTTCCCATTTTTGGAGGAAGGGATTCGGCATCATCTCTTAGGCTTGGAATTTGACAGATGTTTGGTCCATCAGTTGGACACTCATTTTATCTCACATTTTGTTCAGCACAGTCCTTGTCCCTTAAAACGATGTGCCATGCATGATGTGAGCCAATTCAGCGACAGAAATGTCAAACTGTCACATAGTTTTTACAGTAGGAGGCAGCAGATACTCCCTCTTTGGACAGAAAGTGTCCACAAAGACATCAAACTTCTGCATTGTTCCAAACCTGTGATAGTGCCTATAGCCTAGTTCTATCTAGCTTGTAGAGCTTCAGCTGATTTTTATGCAGGACAGGCTAAGAAAATGAGCAGTACCTGTGGAATAGACCATACATCTCTGTATTTGCCATTGTCTAAAGAGAAAGGGGGATACAAAATACAATGGGTAGGGGAAGATATTAGGAATATGCTTCAAGTAATTCCATCATATGGATTTGGGGTTTTTCACAGAAGTTCTGTGACATACATAATAATATTAATCAGCCAACTACTAATACCTAAAAGTAAGTGAGGCAACCACATTCACAAGTACATTTTTAACTTGCATGTGAAAAAGATTACAACCGGACACCGGAAAATAACATGCAGGAGTCTGCAGGCGTTGCACGAGCCATGTGATCCTCAACTGCAAGAAGTAGATTAAAAAGCATCTCCATTGATGCGTCTATTTCGGGATGGTGGAGGCAGCATTTTCTATACTGTGGATTATGTATTTTTTTTAAATGTATTTTAATAACCTCTCAACACAATATACAGTATGTGGGTTCTTCTTGGAGAGCACACTTCATATCTCATTTTTGGATTCATCATTAGTGTTTACACATTTCAACCAGTACCACTACCGCTGCATTGCTTTGCTAAGGGCTATTGGTGAATTGGAAATTAAATACAGTCAAGTTGTTCTGAAATTGTATAATATTTAGAAGCAAGTGCCTATATTTTAGATATGAATGGTGGATACATGGTGGATGAATGGTCCTTGATGCTCTGATACATTTTCAAGAAAATGTATCAGCCGGTGATAAATTGTGTTAATTTAAAGACTCCAAAATATGTACTACAGCTCAAACCTTCTCCTTCACCTTCATAGCTTCTCACTGACACAAAGACTTCTGGTTCTTTCTTCCATGAGGGGTCGCGCTATATTGCTGTTCAGGCTTCCGCTATCTCACCTCACTGTCATGATCCACGTCACTACATTCCACACACGTTTCACATTCCCCCGACAGTCATTCATCAACCAACTCATTAGGTGCATCACCTCCACCTGTTCTCTCCAACAATCAAGCCGCTATTTAAGCTCCTCCTTTCCACATGCACACTGCCAGATTGTATCTACGCTTAGCTATGCAAGACTTTCCAGTACTCCTCTGCTTGATTACCTGTCCCCGACCTGCCTGCCTCGTCAAATCCCCGGAGATCACCCTTCTGTCCCAGACCATGAATCCTGCCATCGCACTTCCGTGTTTCCGTGTGCCGTCCCTGTGGTTCCCTCTCTACGGCTTCCTGATCATTCACCTGTTCCTGACTATCCGGCCACCTTCTCCTTCATGGTACCTCTGCCCAGCTGACTGTCCATCTGGTTCTGGAGCCGTGATGTCTTCTGCCTCTCCCCTGCCAGTACTGCTGCTCCCAAATGGGGGATCGTGTGCATGAGTTATCCTGTGGTTGTGTTGCAATTGGGTCCAAAACACACCCGTTTTAATGGTGTAGCCAGTGTGACCTGGCAACCCAAAACTACCAGTAAAGCATTTATTAAAGCATTTGATAGCATGTGTTTAACCAATTTGAGCCCATATTTATATAGACTCAAATTGGAACGAGGGAAAAGGAAGGGGGCAGTGGCCCCTTAGCCCCTTTCTTCTGTTGCCCCTGACAATGACACATGAACATATCGCACGAACCCACATTTGTGACACCCATTTCATTGTATGTACTTTCTTACAAGTGGTTTCACACTCTAGATCTACAAGGGCCTGCTGAACATTTGATTAGTTATTGGTGAAAAGAGCTAAAAACAGAGCCACTTGAACTCTTTATGATCTGACATTCAATGACAAAAAGGTACCTTTATTTTCACTTCTTACTTAAATGCTGGAGTCATATTTTAAAAAAATGGGTGATACGCATGGGTGCGTATGCTTTGAATGTGGATGTGTGCCTGTTCATATCTGTGATTGCCTGTGTGTGTGCTCATGTACTCTCACACAGGCGCACTAACATGTGTTCACATTTACTGCCATTTGAGCAACGACCAAGCAGTCTGCTCTCACACTGAGAAGCAGCAGGGTAATATTCCACACTGAGAAATAAATATACACTTACAGATAACATCGCAAGCACCTTCCCTTTCTTTCCCTTCCCTCTATCTCTCTTGCCCACCATCTCATCGCCTCTTTCAACAGTGTGTCACCCTTTTAGAATCCTCCATTTATTTTACTCAGTCATTATGTTGCCTTTATATATCCAAGTCTTGTCTCGCCACTTCTGACTGGTACTTCACTGTGTACTCAGAACGTTGCCTATCTACAGTGAGCAGACTGCATACATCAGTAGGTGTGTTTGTCCATTTTTGTTTTTTTGTTGTGTGTTCAGATATGAGGCGGCCAAAGTAGTGGATTTTGGACAGCAGCTTTCTACTGTAGTCAACTCTATTTGCAAGCCCAACACAGCGGGTGGGGAGAGGTTGAAGTGAAGCACGTCCACCTTACTAGGGGGACTTTCTAAGATGTGACACACCAGAGGGGGTTGGGTTAAGATGTGACATGCTGTGGCAAAAGGCTTGTCTCAAAAGCACAGGTGCTAAACTGATTTTTATCAAGTGGAATTCTCACCTGGAGTCCTATGAAATGTGGCTTTTCTTAAGACCAAAAGTAAATCCCCATACACTTTATTGAAGCTGTGCTCGACAAAGGACCACATTATCTTGCAAATGGCTCTACTTATTTTGTCACTCCTAGAATTGTTCAATTCATGTTGTTATACGACTAACAGATGTAATTTGTTAAATTGATATTTGGCTCGAAGTTGGGGAACAGAAGGATAATTCACGTTATGAGACACGTTATGTTTTCAAACCACATCGCTATCTCTCTCTCTCTCTCTCGCTCTCTCTCTATGTATATATATATATATAACTCAGAGTGATAATAGCTTTAAATTATGAGTCTTATATAACTTTTAAGAGGCTTATGTCACATTGCTAGTGGACTAAGTAAATAGTCACAGGTCACTGCAGCTTTAGGCTACTTAACAGAACCTCTGGCTAGTGTGTCCCTTGCATTCTAAAGGTGCCAAAGTACATACCTTCATAACAAATATAGATTTTTTTCTTTTCTAATTTTATAGAAAGATTAAACACTACTATTTGCAAATGCTCACATTGCCAGGACAAACATTTGAGCAATGCTAGCCAAACCTGACAATAGCTGTGGCGATAAGACATTTAAAAATGTAGCAATTTATATTTAATTTCAATCAGGGAATATCCAGACTAATTTAAAAAAAAAATCATTGTAAACTACTCAACCTTTACAGACATCTTCCCATTTCCAATAATCAGGTGCAGTCATTACTGAGCGACCACTAGCATTTCATCCCCGCCCCTCACCAACTCCACTCTAGCCTGCGTGCTCATTTCCTTAAGTAAGGATGAAACAGTCAAATGATAAGATAGGTTGCTGGGGAAAAAACCTTTGACACTTGGAGTAATTACTTCTCTTTGTGTCTCTCTTTTTAAATTCATTTTAATTAAGGGCGTCAGTGTTGCCTGTAAATGTCCACTTTTTTGCTAATCTAAAGTAATGCAGCCACTAATGAACAGGGAATTGAATGTGTTGAGTCAAGTGGCCTTTTGGCTTGTAGCTGCTCCCCCGCTAGCTCGCTTACACACTGGTCAAGGATATAGAGGCAGGTGGACACACACACACATACACACCTCTCCATCTCCCCTCTTCTTCCTTCCAATACAAACTCACTGACTTCTCACGCTCACTCTCCCTTTGTTTCACAAAAGAAAGAAGCAAGGTCTTATTGGTCATGGTCATCTGCTCAGGTTTGATGAGCCACATTACAATACAATCATTTGATGTACTTTAATATTCAGATGGGATGGCATCAACGTTATCTGATTACCAGCAGAGCACATGTAATTGCAAATTTATTTGTTTTTGTTTTAGAGAATGCTAACAATGAATGTTTTATTACTTCATGAAGTCATTTACAATTGAGCTTGGCCAAAGTAAGTGTCAATTATTATAGAAAAGGCTGTTGAAGGATTATGAATTGGACAAATAGTAAATAAATAAATTAAAGCCAAAATTAAACTATTTTCCATAAGCCTGCTAATCTAATACATAATACATACATATGTTTTACCACTTAGATTTGTAACAAGGGTTGATTTCCTCATTGTATATTGTGCAAAGGCTTCTTTAACCCAATCATGGCTGGTATATTTTGATCATTTGGTTGGTTTCTGACTATGCACACATTATATACATCAATCAGCACACAAGTAAAATACTGCAGCAAAATGCAATATATAAAATAACTAGAAGAAGAATATAAAAAATGTACATAGACAAAATAGTGGTATATATAATCCAAATATATTAATGTCATCAACTTGTACATGTGATACAAATTCAACCCAGTATTCATCAATACAGTAAAACAAATACACACACGCACAAATATACACACATACTATCCGAATCCAAAACACACACACACAAACCTCCTCGCTTCATCATGTTAGAATCCATTCAGACGCCATTTTGTGAGATCATGGAAATGTCCTAAAATGTCTGCCATGCATAAAATAGATTCTTCTCAGCAACCCAAAATACACTCCATGTGAATGTCATGAAAAAATAAAATAATTCCAATATTGATTTCATTATCTTGATTGGCATATAAATCAATTGTGCAAATGATCACAATCACAAAGTTAAAATATTTGAATAAATATTTTCTTTCCCTTTCAAAATCATCACTTGCCCCCTCTCTCGCTCACCCCTTGCTCCTCTCTTTGGGACACAGGGCAGTGATAATGACATCCCTCTCTCTTTCTCTCTCTTTATTTTCACGTGTGTGTGTGTGTGTGCACGCACGTGTGATAGGGGCCACAGCAAGATACCAAGCGCTTTACTTCTTCTGCACTGATTCACCCTTAATCTCCCCACCCTGAGCGCCAGGCACACACACACGCGCGCACACACACACGTGCGCACACACACACAAATAGACCATTGTTTTATCATATCTGCCCCTCAACAGCACACAAGGTTTACAGGGTACCTGGTACAAACCCATAGAAATTCACAAGAATGTACCAGGAAAAGAGGAACAATTTGGATGCTAAAATGTTTTAAATATGAATGCATGTGTAACAAATAATTGCATCATTCAAATAATTTCACAAGAAACACAGCCATGACACACCCAGACACCAACACACACGTCACGCACATCAACACTGACACAGTCATATTCAAGATAGGAATAGAAGAGGGTGTCTCACACACACACACACACACACACACACACAGCCCTTAGCATGGGGAGCCATGGTTTATGAAAGAGAGAAATTGTCTGAGGAGAAAATGCAGGAAAGACGGGTAAGGACACGTGTCAGACATTAAGAAAGTAACAAATCACCATGATGGAGAGAGGACAAGAATGAAGAAAGACAAAGATAGAAAAGAGGATGTGAGAGATAAAGGGAGGAGGAAGAGGAGAGGAGGTAGGAGGTACAAACTGAGGAATGAAGGATGGAAGGAAGGAAGGAAGGAAGGAAGGAAGGAAGGAAGGAAAGGCTTTGTGTGCAATGTCCACGTGTTACTCACATGCCTTCTTCCCCATCTCCCTTCTTTCCTTCCTAGGAGGAGGTAAACATTGGAATGGAGGGAGATGTGAGAGGGGTGGAGGATGAGGTGAGACAGAGGGGTTAGACGGGGACAAGCAGAGGGCTGCTGCCGTGGCAGAACGATGCATGGAGGAGAGACGGAGCAGAAAGTGAGGGGAGGGGCCACGGCGGAGAAAAGGGACGAATACAAGAGTCCATAAAGGAGCAGGTAGAAGAGTTAGAGATGTAGGCAGATACTTACACGCTGGCAGGCTTGCTGGCTCTCCCCTTCCTCCCTCAGTTTCAAATCAATTGATTGAGTGGAAGAAGAAGAATCTGTGTAGGAGAGATAGAGAGAGAGAGAGAGAGAGAGAGAGAGAGAGATTTATTAGAAATGTACAACTTCCCAGTCCTTTCCCAGATGATGCTCAATGTGAGTCTATAAGCAGCTAAACTTGACTAAGCAAGGTACAGTTCAGGGCCCCCGAACTGCACCACAATGTACACCACCCATACTGTATGTGTACACCACCTGTACTGTACATGCACAGCACCCATACAGTACACTATCTGTACTGTAGATGTACACCACCTGTACTCTACTGTACACCACCTGTACTGTATGTGTACACCACCCATACTGTACAT
Source organism: Malacocephalus occidentalis (assembly GCA_900312585.1). NCBI lineage: Eukaryota > Metazoa > Chordata > Actinopteri > Gadiformes > Macrouridae > Malacocephalus > Malacocephalus occidentalis. The sequence continues at coordinate 9,473 of OMOU01089850.1, forward strand.
TTTTGCTTTAATACAGATGCTCTAATATCAAGATGACAAGATACCACTAAAACAAAATCACACACACACAGTGAGCAAACATTCCTCAAAATCTCCACCATCATGACAACTCCATGTGATCGTGGCAACTATAATAAGAATGCTTATTGCTGACATAGGTGTGCCAAGTCACGATAGGTACAGCCAGGCGCATGGAACGTATACTGTATGTACATTCCATGTTCATATGAGTTACATTTGTATGTTATGTACATTATATTGAATTGTATGTATTTTCTGTAACTATGCAGCTCTCTATCACCATCTACTGGTGCTACTGGTATCCTAGCAACCAGCAATACCAAAACCCAGTATAATCAGCATCACATAGGTATCCCTTCCATCAGGTAAGAATATCCCATAATAATAATAATAATAATAATAATAATAATAATAATTCACTCTAAACAATACAATACAGACAACAAAATATGTAGTATGTTATGATATTGTTAAATAACTGCATAATCTACAATCAAGGCAACTTCATCCTTGTGATAATTGTACCTCCACGCCTTGCAACTCCTGAGAGTGAATGTCTACTTCCACGCATTTGTGTTGGTCGACTCTCCACCACAGCGTCCCATTCCCCACTGCCCCCTGCCCCACGCACACACATTCACCCCCATTGTCTGGGGAGTACATTAGGAGTTGGACACAGAGAAGGGGAGCATCTCGGTAGCTTTGCCCGACTCAACTCACCCCAACTTCAGACTAATGATGTGGAGCGAAGGCCCCTCTCCTTGTGGAGCATCAAAACTATGGACAGAGAGAAAAGAGTGTGTCTCTCGATGTGTGTGTTTCTGTACGTGTGTGTGTGGCAGGGAGCATTTAGAGGAGCAGGAGGGTTCAGTTCCACTCTAATAAACAGGCAAAGGTGTTCCAAATGTCAATGTTTTTTTTTCTTCTTCACAAAAGTACATTAATTTACATACTCAAACACATACAACACACATTTTGAAAAAATACATGAATAAAACCTGGAAACGCATTTATTGCCAGCTTGGAGCACAGCGAGTCAATCTTCCAAGTTTTGGACAACCTCTATCTAATATACAATATTATGTGAGAAATATCACAGGGAAACGAGATTCCTTGGAGGGATGAGAAAGAAAGCGAGCTCCAAGTATAGACACCGGGGCAAAACAGAGAGAGCGTGTGCCAGTCAGTGACAGGAATTTATTACAGGAAGCAGCTCTGCTTTTGTGAAGGTGCATGATAATTAGGCCGAGCACAACCACCACAAAAACCTTAAAAAAAAGTTTGATATCTTATTACTTCGGCTACCTACCGGACCTGACTTCATGGCTATCATGACGTCAAGTAAAAATTACATATTTCCATTGCTTTTGCCTTAGGGAAATGTTTGGCTGAACTTCCCTTTAAAGTTTGTTTCCACAGAAGCCTCTGGGCATTTGTCCATGAATATACTGCCCCCAAGAGGCCAGAGGTGCACTCATTGGCTAATGCTGCTGGTGTTGTTTCTTGCCTTTTTTACAACAAGCGAATCCTGGAAGAAAGATTTTCCTTTGGAGACCTTTTAACGAAAGCCTAAAGGGGCTTTTAGAGGCAACACTATTTATTTGGAGACTTTTTCTGTGCTTACCTAGTGCACACGACTCAACAAGTTAGTGTGCATTCCTTGGTTCTACACCTACTATGGGGTTTGGAACCGTTATTAAGCCATGATGAATTTGGGTTACTGCTAACCAGACAAAGTAGCTTTGCTGTTGGGATTTAGGAAGCTAGTTCTGGAGCGGTACACAGACACACATACAACCATTTTACCATTCAAAGACACCATCCTCTGCAGAAGTCTGCCACTCCAATTTACATTTCATGTGGGTGGGTGTTTGTGTTCAGTATGTCTATTAAATATGACCAAATGAATAAAGACATTGGCACCATACATTGATACAATTTGATAATAATGTAACTGTGAAAGTTACAGAGGCCTACATGGAACCGGTGGAAAAGGGCAACGTCCGGCTTGAGCAACCATCCATCTAGCCGTCCTTTTTGATTGCAATGTAGAGCAGTGTACCAAAATGATACACGGCAAGCTATTAGTTTTTGCCCTAACAACCGGTCCAAACAACAACATAGCCTCGTGTCTTGTATTGGTAGTAGTAGTCCCAAACAGGAAATCAACATCATGCATGTTGAAGCACTCTTTCTGTTGCACGCAATTAAGAAAACAAACACATAGGGTGTGCATATAATCATGTTCTGCTGCTTAAATCTAGTGGAGAAGGTTGTGTGATACCACGGCCCTACACACACACACACACAGGTCTGTATAGCCGTCTGCTCTGTTGTGGGGGACAGTACTCAAGTCCCACCAGCCCGATCACATGACAGAGGGCTAATGAAGTCATTGAGTAAATGATTTGTTCATGATAATCAACATAATCTCTCTCTCTCTCTGACTCTCTCTCTTTCTCTCTTTCTCTCTGTGTAATGACTTTGTTTAATTTCTCTGGGGAGAGAGGCAGCAATAAGCGATCATCTACAAAAAAGAATCACTATGGGGAATAAGGCGCCATGGTGGTCACATTATCTCTGCCTTGGTGGCTGGGTGTGTAGATGACTGGCTGGCTGGCTGGCTTCATCTGCTGACAACCTTATGACCTACCTTACTTGTCTACCTGCTGAGTTTCATATCAGAATGAATATTCATCTCATTACCTGGAAACTAAGCATTCGTTGATCCTCATTCAAGATGGAATGCAAGACATCTTTTGGTTTTATAGATGGGTTTTACACATGAGCTTAGCAGTCAACATACTGCATCTGTCACCTGGCAGGAGCCTTGTGAAGGCTAAGGAACTACTGAGGTACCTGGGAGGAGTGAACACAAACACTGCTTTCTGCTCCTTGTTCTATATTAGTTATAAGTTATACACATTCTTCTTATTGATGCCGGTGCCTGAAGTTGTAGTTATGGCGATATGGAGAATAAGAAAACCACGTTTAAAGGCATTAACAGACATTGACAATGGTAGCAAATCAAAAAAACATGCTGCTAGTCATTGGACTTGAACACCAAACAGCATGCGATATGAATGTATGGATGGCTGTGTTGGAGTCGCTCTTATAAGTAGTCTGAAAAACAAAAAGGTGGCTCCCCCATCAGTCAACTTTTCTGCTCAAATTAAAACCTATTCTTCTATTACATTTGTTTCTGATTCGTTTTGGCTACTATGAAATGGAATACACAACTGATTTGCATTTGGCGGGCCTTTTCATTCAGAAACTAATAGTGATTTACTCTAGGTCATTTCTCTGGAAAACTCCTCTCTATCTGAACCAGGCTTTCACCGAAGTCTACAAACTCAATCTGGTTCTGGATTGCGAAAGTTACATTTGTCTCTTGCTCTTGTTACTGCTGCAACATGTATACATTTATAATTATATACAATATAATTAGAATACTAAATCAGAAAGTGGAAGTAAAGAATTTTCTAAATATTCATTGGTGCAATATAGCAACATGTTAATACCATTTAACTTATTAAATAGCAGATGTTTATTGTGGGTGTAAATACTTTGCACTCATATAAATCCCTTGGAATGATAACAAAGAGGTGCCAAAGGTACCTAGCTGTGTGTGTGTGTGTGTGTTGCAATGGTAAAATAGTCAAGAAGAACATTAGTTCAAACTATACTGAAATGTAGTGCTGTCTCCACATGGTCAATATCTCCTTAAGATTGGAAAATAAATCTGATTAACCTTAAGTTAACACAATTGGGTTTGGTTGGCTGGAAATAACAGAGTATTGCATCAGTAATCATCTTGCAATGTCTTTTAAAAAACCTGTTGTGAGCCATGAGGGGGCGTGGTTAGCGCTGTCGCGCAGTGACAGGGGAGCGGATCGGCAGGAATGCCTGGAATGTGACGCAGCTGTAACACATGAGTGCAATTAACGCAATATAATGACACCTGTGCACTCTTCCTGCAGTAGAGGCTGGGCACGCATGGCGGAAGTGGACCGGAGGGACTACAAACGCCATCCACACTCTGGACTACGGAGAACCAACACGACCTGCATTTATTTAAATCCGAGCTGTCATTTAAATGTGCAATAGCGATTTATGTTATTAATTAAACCAGCGTTATTTTGAAGAGATTGTTTTCCTTTATCCCGAAGAACCCCGAGAAAAAAGCCACAGACGTGGCATTGTAGCATGAGACACTGTTACATTGGCGCCCAAGCGGGTAAAAAAAGATAAAGGATGGAGAACAAAACTTCAGAGACGGACTCGGCCATGGTGGCCGCCGTCAGAATGCTGGCAGAAATGCAGGAGCGGCAGATGCAGGCGTTCGCCCATCAAACAAGGGCGATCATGGACCTGGCAGGGCGTACAGCCAGGGAGCAACCACCACCACCAGCAGCAGCAGCAGCCAAAGATCTGGAGAGGCCCTTCACGGTGGGCCTGCAGAAGATGGCACCGGGGGATGAGATCAAGGCATTCCTCCAGGTCTTCGAGCTGACTGCCGAAGCCTCGCGCTGACCACAGGAACAATGGGCACTCCGGCTCCTCCCGTTGTTAACGGGTGAGGGGCTGGCCACTGCGCACGGGTTGCCAGCGGCAGCCTGGGCTACATAATCACAGCTTCGCCGGGCCCTGACGGACCAACTCGGCCTGACGGAGGAGGGACATCGCAGGAACTTCCGGGGGATCTGGTGGAGGAACGGCACCCGGCCGTTAGCCATGGCCCATCAAATGATGGATGCCGCAAAACGGTGGCTGCATCCGGAGGAGAGGAACGTCCAGCAGGTGGTGGAGGAAGTGGTGCGTGAGGGATTTGTGGAGGCGCTACCCCCAGCAACGGCCGAGTGGGTCAGGCACCACCGACCCACCATCTTAGATGCAGCCATCGACCTCGCCGAGGATCACCAGGCGGTTCCGGCGCACCCCGACTATAGCGACCGCCGAGGATCGTGGCCATGGATCCCGGCGGCATCAAGCGGGGGAAGGTGCACGGGATCAGGCGCGCCAGCACTGAACCCCAACCCACCACACCACAGCAACCAGTCAGGCCGGTATAGGATGGGCCCAGCCTCAGCCTCCGTTCCAGGACCCTCACAACGAGCCGTTCAGAGGTCAGGACCGGCGTGTGGCCGCTGCGGCCGGCCCGGGCACGACCCCACCGAATGCCCCTTGATGGAGGTGGGGCAGGTGGTAGAGGTGGCCGTGGCGTCCGGACCCGCTCATGGTCTAGATGGGAGATTCCAGTTACCGGTAAAGGTACAAGGGGGTATGCATCAGGGGTTGCTGGATTCAGGGAGTAGTCAGACCCTGATCCACCATAGCCTGGTTCAACCCGAGGACCTGGGGAAGCTAGCACGGGTGAGAATTTGGTGTATTCATGGGGACCTGCACGACTACCCACTAGTAACCCTCGAAATTTCGTATCAAGGAAAAAAACAGAGTAAGGGCTGCGGTTAGTTCCCGTCAGACGTGTTCCCTCCTATTAGGTACCAATTGGCCGGGGTTCTCCAGCACAGTAGCAGACTTGGAGGATGCGCGCTCATGACAGTTAGGGACCAGTAGTAGGGGCGCCGTGCTCGCTGGTGATGTGAGGTCGCCCATCGCAGTTCCAGAGTGGAGTCTCCTCCAGGCGCTTTACCGGTTTTGGTGTTCCCCCGGCGGAGAATTTCCCCCTGGAGCAATCGCGCGACGACACTCTGCGCTTTGCCCTCGACCGCATGATATCAATTGATGGACACTTGGTACGCCCCGACGCAGCTGTCACCTACCCACACTTCGCCGTAAGGGGCGATAGGTTGTATAGGGTGTGTAATGACCCCCACAGGTTTAGATGTGGGCTAGTTGCTTGTACTGAAAAGCCACCGGGAGATGATTTTTCAGGCGGCTCATCACAGCCCGATGGCGGGTCTCTTGGGGGCAGATAAGACACGCAATCGGATAATGGCCCGGTTCTATGGCCAGGCATATATGCAGACGTACAGTGGTGGTGTGCGTCTTGTCGTGAATGCCAGCTCAGCAATCCACCGGCTATACCCAAAGCCCCATTGAGACCTCTGTTGGTGGAGATCCCATTCGAGAGAATCGCGATGGATCTCATCGGGCCATTAAACCGTAGTTTAATGGCCGGGGGTATCCTTTTGTGTTGGTCATAGTGGATTATGCAACGCGATACCCAGAGGCAGTACCCCTGTGCTCTATCTCAGCGAAGAGCGTAGGACAGGCTCTCTTCCAATGAATCTCCCGCGTTGGAATCCCGAAAGAGATTCTGACGGATCAAGGCACCCTCTGTTCGGACCACGCAACTCTCCGCTGGCTAAACACCATGAAGGACACAAACCCCTGCATCACAAGGTGGTATCTGGCCCTGCAGCCATTTAACTTTAAGGTTGTGCACAGGCCGGGGGTCCAGATGGTCGTCGCTGATTTCCTCTACCGCTTGCCCGAGCTACAGCAAGGGGGGGAGGGAGTTGACTGACAGCCGGGACGCACCCCGGCCTCAGTCGGGCGACGGGGATGTGTGAGCCATGAGGGGGCGTGGTTAGCGCTGTCGCGCAGTGACAGGGTAGCGGAGCCGCAGGAATGCCTGGAATGTGACGCAGCTGTAGAGAATGAGTGCAATTAACGCTATATAATGACACCTGTGCTCTCTTCCTGCAGTAGAGGCTGGGCACGCATGGTGGAAGTGGACCGGAGAGACTGCAAACGCCATCCACACTCTGGACTACGGAGAACCAACACGACCTGCATATATTTAAATCCGAGCTGTCATTTAAACGCGCAATAGCGATTTATATTGTTAATTACACCAGTGTTATTTTGAAGAGACTTTCCTTTATCCCGTAGAACCCCGAGAAAAAAGCCACAGACGTGGCATTGTAACAAGAGACATTGTTACACCTGTACACTCCAATGTTACCCAGATCATTACAATAGTAGAAACATTACAAATATACAGCATCTGCCATCTCTGTCCTATCAAACTCACAGTCTCACTTCCCATTGTCTATTAAGATGATTCATTCAATTACACCCCTTCTTCTTTTTTTTAATATTTATTTAAGAATTGATTTTCAATAACAACATACATAACCAGGCACATGTGTGGTACAAGAGAAAAAAAAGAAGCAGCTTGCAATGAAAAAAGACATTTTAAAACATATGAATATAAAAATAAAATAAATAAATAATACATGGGGTAGAGTCCAAGTCCAGTTGTGAATATGTAAGTCCATAAGTCCGTTCTCACACATACAGATGACAATACAGCTGACAATGTGATACATTCATTAGAATTGCATTTGTTAACTTACATTGATTAGCATTGGGGGGGGGGGGGGAAATAAAATTCAT
>OMOU01089852.1:0-12658 GCA_900312585.1 Malacocephalus occidentalis
GGAGGGAGGGAGAGGAAGAGAGCGAGGGAGAGGGAGGGAGGGGGGGGGAGGAAGAGAGGGAGGGAGGGGGGGAGGGAGAGGGAGGGAGATAACCCTGAGAGTGATAGTGTGACTTCATCAAACCTTATCTTCTGTCTCTCGCCCCGATGCATATTAATATCTCTCTCTCTCTCTCTCTCTTTCTATCTTTCTATCTCTCTCTCTCCCTCGCTCCCTCCCTCTCGCTCTCTCTGTCTCACCCTGAGGGAGATGAATCTGGAATTGAGGACAGGTGAAAGACAGAATTAGAGAGAGGGGTGGGAGGAGGGGAAGACAATGCATGTCTATTCACCACATGCATGTTTCTGATGGAATCTCACATGCACACACAATCACAGGCCAGACACACGCACATACACGCACACAATCACAGGCCACACACACACACACGCACACACACGCACACACACATAATCACAGGCCACATACACACGCACACATTCCACTGGCAATTAGATAGATACAATATAAATCTAATTAATTAACGTTGCAGGAGAGACCCCACCGATGTAGTGGTATGTGTGTGTGTGTGTGTACATTATATTTCCATGGTCTCCTTCAACTTTCAGTAACCATGGTACCAGTGTGTTGGGAAAAGCTATATTGGTCACAATGGCACACATGCACACACACACACAACACACACATGCACACATACAGGCAATACATACATACATACATACATACATGCAAACAGACACAAAGTCAGAAATGCACACGCAGTACACATACATTAAAATACACAGTCACAAATTCAGAGATGGGAGAGGGACAGCAAGAGAGAGAGAGATAGGACAGAGAGAGATATGGAGAGAGATAGAAAGAGAGGGGAGGGAGGGAGATAAAGATAGAGAGAGAGATAGGACAGAGAGAGATATGGAGAAAGATATAGAGAGAGGGGAGGGAGGGAGATAAAGATAGAGAGAGAGAGAGAGAGAGAGAGACAGAGAGAGAGAGACTGAGAGACAGAGAGACAGAGGGAGAGAGTGCTCGGCCAGCAGATTATTTGCAGAGACGCACATTCCTGCCAGCCTGTCACTCCAGTGTGTGTGTGTGTGTGTTTGTGTGTGCGTGTGTGAGAGAGTGTATATTCTTTCCTCTGTTTTAAATATGCTTGCAGTGCAAAACCTGTTACATGCATACGGTGGCACTCACTTCCTGTGTCCTGTGCAGTCACTTCCTGTGACAGTTCTAACACTGTGTACTGTACTCATACTGTATACACTACTAATTCTGTATACAGTTTTGCTATTCCTGTATGCTATACTAATGGCGGATAGATATAGATGGATGGTTCATAAAACAGCCATCAGTTCAATGCGTGGTCTACGAATATTAGATTAGATTAGATTCAACTTTATTGTCAAGTGGTTTATGTTGACAAGTGGTCAACACAGTCGAGTGATCTGTGTTGTATATGAATCTATTAATCTATAGAGTTTAGCTAAGAGGGTAGTGAATGATGATTGGATGTATAGTTTGTCTGGGCTGGCTAGCATCTCTCCTGGACCTCGCCCCCCTTGACATCCAGAGAAGTAAATCCAGGAGAAGACTGCTGACACACTGAAAGCTCACTGGACGCCAGCTCATTTATCTTGCGGCGTATACGTTGTATATACAGTATCATAGAAAGACTGTATCCTTGTCCAATACCATGCCTCAGCAGTGGTCTTGTTGAGGCCTCTGGGCGTGGTCTTGCTAAGGCCACTGGCTGTTGGCTCATTCAGGCCCCTGGGTGTGGTCTCGTTAGGGCCCCTGTGTGTGGTCTCGTTAAGGCCCCTGGTCTGGCCTCGTTAGGGCCCCTGCATGTGTTCTCGTTAGGGCCCCTGGGTCTGGCCTCGTTAGGGCCCCTGGGTCTGGCCTCATGGTTGCCCCTGGGCGTGGTCTCATTAGGGCCACTAGGCATGGTCTCGTTAGGGCTCCTATGTCATGGTCTTTAATTGCCCCTGGACATGGTCTCATTAGTGCCCCTGGTTGTGTTCTCGTTAGGGCCCCTGGGTCTGGCCTCATTAGAGCCCCTGGGTCTGACTGCATTGGCGCCCCTGGGCGTGGTCTCGTTAGGGCCACTGGGTGTGGTCTCGTTTGGGCCCCTGGGTCTGGCCTCATTAGGGCCCCTGAGTCTGGCCTCATTGGCGCCCCTGGGCATGGTCTCGTTAGGGTCACTGGGCATGGTCTCGTTAGAGCTCCTAAGTTATGGCCTTTATTTGCCCCTGGGCGTGGTCTCATTAGTGCCCCTGGTTATGTTCTCGTTAGGGCCCCTGGGTCTGGCCTCGTTAGGGCCCCTGGGCGTGGTCTCGTTAGGGCCACTGGGCATGGTCTCGTTAGGGCTCCTATGTCATTGTCTTTAATTGCCCCTGGTCGTGGTCTCATTAGTACCCCTGGTTGTGTTCTCGTTAGTGCCCCTGGGAGTGGTCTCATTAGGGCCCCTGGAAATGGTCTTGTTAGTGCCCCTGGGTATGGTCTCATTAGGGCCCCTGGGTGTGATCTCGTTAGGGCCCCTAGGTGTGGTCTCGTTAGTTCCCCTGGGAGTGGTCTTGTTAGGGCCCCTGGGCATGGTGTCATTAGGGGTCCTGTGTCGTGGTCTCTTCAGGGCCCCTGTGTAGTGGTCTCCTCAGGGCTCCTGTGTAGACAGTGGTCGTGTTAGGGCCCCTGGGTGTGGTCTCCTCAGGGCCCATGTAGACAGTAGGGGCCCTCTTTAAGGCACTCGGTGTGGTTTAATTTAGGGGCCATCTTCGCGGCTCTGTTTACTGTATGAATGCATAAATACATTCATAATGAATGTAGTGTGATATATAACATAGAAAATATAATCATACATTTCTCTTTCTTGGTTTTGTCCCAGGTACGTGCATGCACTCTACCTGGGTGCCCAGAGCCGTTGGCATAGCAACGGGCCCCGGCGACACCACCACTGGCGGCTGATGTTCGAGAGTGCTGACATCACCATGCTCCGCCTCCTGGAGGCCTTTCTCAAGTCGGCCCCGCAGCTCGTCCTGCAGCTCAGCATCATCATCCACGAGAACACCATCCTACCCCTGCAAGGTGAGACGGACTGGGAGACAGACAGGCTGAGAGACACACACAGAGAGAGAGAGGCAGACAAACAGGCTGATTGAGATATATAGAGCGATAGAGAGGGACCGACAGGATGGGAGAGAGACAGGCAGATTGACAGATAGAGGAAAAAGAAGAGAGCGAGACAGAGAGAGAGACTGACAGACTAAATATCTATTAAATAGATTAATGAAATAAAGTGTGATTAATTCATTAGTTAATCATTATATTAATAAATAGATAATGCAACCGTGTTTTGAATTTTTAATGTTTTGATGATAGAAACCTCCCTCTCTCTCTCTCTCTCTCTCTCTCTGTCTGTCTCTCTCTCTCTCTCGCTCTCTCTCTCCCACTCCCTGTCTGTCTCTAGGTCTCTCGGCCTCAGCCTCCCTGGTGTCCTTGGCGTGGATGGTGGCGTCCTACCAGAAGGTCCTGCGTGACTCGCGGGATGACAAGCTGCCCATGTCCTACAAGGCCGTGGTGGCCCAGATGCTCTGGCACTTCTTCACCATCGGCGCTCGAACCGTCACCTTCGCCCTCTTCGCCTCAGTCTTCCAGCTCTACTTCGGCATCTTCATTGTCAGCCACTGGTGCGTCACGGGTGTGGGTGTGTGTGTGTGTTGACAAGTGGATGACAAGTGGAATGCAGGGCACAGGTGGTGGGTCAAATGTTTTCGCTCCCCACATAAATAAACCAGGGAGGCCAAACTGCAAGTTGCTCTTCCAATGAAAAAAGAGACATTCACTACCTCTGTGATCACAACCATTGTCTCTCATGTCACCAGTTTGTGGTTCTGTTCTCCAGGTGCGTGATGACCTTCTGGATCATCCAGGGGGAGACAGACTTCTGCATGTCCAAGTGGGAGGAGATCATCTACAACATGGTGGTGGGCATCATCTACATCTTCTGCTGGTTCAACGTCAAGGAGGGCCCCAGCCGCCTCCGCATGACGGTGTACTACTCCGTCACGCTGGTGGAGAATGTGGCGCTGACGGTGGCCTGGTACACGTACCGCGGGCCGCAGACCTCCGACTTCTACGCCCTCCTGGTGGTGTGTCTGGTGGCCTGCAGCTTCGCCCTGGGTACTTTCTTCATGCTGTTGTACTACTGTCTGCTGCACCCCGACGGGCCCGTCCTGGGCTCCCGCTGGGGCACCTGCGTGGACGAGGGCGAGGGTGGGGTGGCTGGGGTGATCGACACTTGCCTCACCCCCTCCCAGGGATCCCAGACTCCTGGGGCGTCAGAGCCAGTCATCACCAGTCCCCCTCGAACCCTCCCCCGGACTAGAGAGGTGGCGGGAGACCCCGCCCCCGGGGAGCGGGACGGAGACAGCTGCCTGCCCATCTTCCAGGTGCGCCCCTCGCCCACCTCCTCCCCGGCACTCCTCCACAGGACTTTCTCCTCGCGAGGAGGCCAGGAGGGTCCAGTCATCCGCATCGACCTGCCCAGGAAGCGCTACCCCGCCTGGGATGCCCACTTCATAGATCGCCGCCTCCGGAAGACCATCCTGGTGCTGGAGACTACATCTCCCAGCAGCCCCAGGATCCAGTACCGGAGCAGCATGATGGGCAGCATGGAGGTGCTAGAGTACGAGACCACCGTCTAGACCCTCAGACGCTCCTCCGCTTCAGGAGCAATCAGAGAACCAGACTTGATGATCTCACCTTAGGACCAAGTCCAGAGGAAGAAGCAACCGCCTTTAAGAAGGCGAGAGACACCAGGACACCACAGGTCCTTATAAAGGTCCTTGAAGGTCATTAAAGGTCATTATAGGTCTTTAAAGGAATTGGTTAATTGTGAGGTGCAATCTGGAGCCAAGGTGAGAGGTGTGTCCAGCCGAACATGGACTGAGAGTCTGAATCTGGAGAACCAGCTGAGATATCTTGTTTCAGGGCGTTTGAGTCCAGTCTGAAATGGACCCGAGGTCTATGGGGAGAGGGGGAGAAGAGGGCCAGAGACAGGGAGGGAAGGGGCTCAGAGCCCCAGAACTCCTAAAGGGGGCCAAGAAGATTGCAGACTGGTTCCAGCATTCATGGGAAAAAATGAATACGATCAATTAAAAATGTACCCTCCTTTTACAAAACCTGTTCACCAGATCAATAGATCATATCGAACCACTACTGCACAGAACACCGATTTGGATGATACAGGTGGTTTGGGTTAGTCCCTCTCGCTGGAACACCAGCCCTTACAAAAAGATTGATGCCATATCAACCTCTCTGCTGCAGGCTTCAGGAGGCCTCCTCTCCCACGTTCTCCATGTTCTCAAGCTCTCCTGACACCCACCACCCTCCAAGGAACCTCTCAGCCCAGCCGATACCGACCTACCAACCTACCAACCTACCTACCATCTACAGACTCAGCAGCAACAACATGGATGAGATCCACGTGTGTGTGAGAGACCGAAAACAGGTCTAGCTGCTTACAAACGCTGCACAGTTACAGTCTTGATGCCCCCCCCCACTAACAACACGGCTGTTGAGACAAACCAGGCGGTCGACCTCCCAGTCACCGTCACCACAACATATGTAGTGACCTGCCCGGAGCGGGCATGTCATGTCATTCTGGGTTGTGATGTGTAGCTGAAAACAAACAAACAACAACAAACAGGTCTCAGATATAAGCTAACAGTATGATGACGCATGACGACGATGATGATGACGATGATGATGACAATGATGATGATGATGATGATGATGACGACGATGATGATGATGATGATGATGATGATGATGATGATGATGATGATGATGATGATGATGATGCATCCACGTCTCACTTTTGTCATAAAGTGGAGACTCTAGTCTACCTGATCGCAGTTTGGTGCTAGGTTGGGGATCTCCAGTGTGGCGCTGCCATCCAACCGTCCATCGACACTCACATTCAACACAACACTCACACTCACGTGTTGTGCTCACATTTCTTCTGTTTTACTTCGACTGAAGCCAGCCTTGTTGTTGTTGTGTGTGTCGCTGTGTCTTCGAGGAGGAGGGGGGGAGACGTGGAGCATGTTGTCTACCTCTTTTAGGTGAGGGCCATATCTAGAACACCGCTCCATCTCAGATCCACTCGCTCGGGTCCCCAGCATCCATCCACCCACTGCATCCATCCGTGCTCTTCTGTGCGTGTTCTTCTTCATCAGCAACGTTCTTCACCCGGTCTGTGGTCTTCATCAGCAGCAGCAGGTCACTCCTGCCCTCTGTGTCCTCCTGGTCGGGCATAGGGTCCTGTGTCCAACTTCATCCTGTCTCAAAACTATTATTTTAGGAGACAAGGAGAGGGGGAAAAGCCACTCACAGCAAGACGTCCTGCAACACGCAACCAATAATCAATAGCATAACCTTGACCAAAGGGAAGGAAGCAGTGAGAGAGGGTGTCTGACAACCAGCCACTTAGCATCTGTAACCATGCCAAGTAAAGTCCACTGGAGCCTGCTATACCTCTATAGTATCAGGGATAAAGGACAGGATAACAACATAACATATAGAGTCAGGTACTGTAGGACACTAAAGATCGTCTATGGACCAACATAGTAGGTCTGGAAGAGGTCCATAATGTAGCTGTAGTGAAGTGAAGTGAGGAAGTCTATCCCAGGGGTGTGTCCAAATACGTGACGCTGCTCCTGCCATTCACTTGCTGTGGCAGGAGAGTTTACTCTGCCATTCCAGAGCAGAAATGTGCAACACCATAGCTTCTCATAACATACCATGACTGTTTGTTGTTTTAAAATGGTTCTCCCTGAGCCGTTCCTTCCCATTACCTCAAAGTGTTTTTGAAATGTTCTATTTTCATTCACCAACTTCACTTCGCCTTATAGCGCCACCTACGGTCCACTTACCAGGCGTAACCCTAACCCCCGTACCTAACCAGGGCAGTTTGTACAGCAGAGCTACCAATACCCTGCCGGGTTGCAGCAGGTTGTACCCTAGAACTACAATAGACTAGTGGATGACATCACTCGTCAGTCACCAATCAAGTGGCTGGTTAATCCGAAGAAGAGTAGCATGGCTGTAACATTGCTTGTGGTGTAATGAAAAAGTAGCTGTAGCTATTTCCATAGAACCAGTGCCAGTTTATAGTCAGTGCCAGTAAGTAGTCAGTACCAGTTTACCGTCTCCAAGTTGATCAAATAAACCAGAATCAAGCCTTTGTTGAGGTTCACTCTGTTTCACTTCTTACATCAGAAAGTTCCATTCCACAAGTCTTATTTTACAATGTATACAATGTTGTACATTTCAGAGGTTAGGTTGTTATGTAGGTTATGTTATTATGAGGTTATGTTAGGCCTATATATTATAGAATATCATTTTATATATTTCGGCCTTACGGTACTTCTTTTTGTCATGAAAATGTTCCAAACTTTTTCTTGTCTTTATCGAGACAGAAGTAAGAAATGAAACAGAGTGGAAACAGAATAATAATATATTATTATTATAATAATTATGATATAAAAATAATTATAGTAATAACTGGTGACTGGTGTCTGGATGCGAAATCATGTTAAAATGAGCATGATGGTCCCATTTGTACAAAAGTGTCTTGTATAATTCTGTTTTTAAATTACCTGTTGTCAAAGAGATATCCATGTTGCCGTGTGAACGGGCGGAGTGGCCGGCCATTTTGTCCGGTTCCCTGCCCGATTGAGGTCTTCAGTGTTGAGATGCTAACCGATGCTAATGGATGCTAACGGTGCTGAGTCTGAAACTCCATGTCAATCACAGCCATGTCATACGTGATAGGCTAATGTCGGTATGATGCCTCGATCAACTGCCCAATCAAATGTGCCAAGGAAAAGGCTAGTTGTATCTGATTGGGTGGTTAGCTTGGTGACCTGAAGGGTGAAACAAACACCTATGAAAATGAAGAAATGTTGAGTTTTGTGATTTAAAAAGAATTCCAATGAAACTGGATTCATTGAAGTATTTTTGTTTAGCTATTTATTTATTTATTTACTTATTTATTTTTGTATTAGTTTTCTAACTATTTACCTCTTGTTTACCTGTCTTGTCTTTGGTATGACTCTTATATTAAGATGTAAAAAAAGAACCTGGAATATACAGTTTGTTTTGTTTCTACTCATTTGACATCATGTAAATAGGAAAGCAGTTCTTTACTGTACCGTGCGGGTGCGTCGTTTGTATGCGTGTGTATCGTGTACGTATGTGAGAATGTTTTTTTGATAATGCTGCTTCTATTCTGCTGTTCACCGAGAAAACCATAAAATACGATAATGTCTGTGATATCTATGAGACAACAATAGCTACTCATTACGCTGTGATGACGACTGTAGATGAAGATGATGAACTAGTAAACGTGGCGAACCAGCCGAAAACACAAGCGCCACCTTGTGGAGTCTTTTTTCCATTGAGTAGAGGTGAAGCTACACTCCACGTTCTGTAGAGGGGTCCCCTTTCTGTTGTGCTTCTGTGTGGAATCGTCGGTTCACTGTTGATACGCCAGTGCTTGTGTCAAAATGAACCATAAAACGTAACATGACGATGGAGCGGTAGTCTCACATTTTAGGAGCGGGGTGGTCGTAACCTATGGCAACGGTCTCTTTTCACCTAACCTCACCTGTTACATGCACATGCTGACTCCACAGACCCACAACAAGCTAACTAGCGGTCCCAGCATGCTTCTCGTGTCATTATAGAGACCCCCTGGGGAACTTCATGGGAAACCAACGTTGATTTGGTTTGTTTTTCGCTCAGGAGCCCGGCAGCAAAGTAGAAGAAGACTATTCCCCATCCTGCCCTGCCTCTTCCTCTCTTCCTCTCTTCCTCTCTTCCTCTCCTTCTCTTCCACCTGCATTCTTTCATTCTACCAATTCTCCATTCTCTTTCTGCTGCCGCACCAGATGGGCAGAATATCTTCCTGCTCCCCACTCTCTCCTCCTCTCTCCTCCTCCTCTCTCCTCCTCCTCTCTACTCCTCCTCTCTACTCCTCTCTCCTCATCCTCTCTACTCCTCCTCTCTACTCCTCCTCTCTCCTCCTCCTCTCTACTCCTCCTCTCTACTCCTCTTCTCTTCTCCTCTCTACTCCTCATCTCGCCTCCTCACTCCTCCTCTCTCCTCATGTGGGCTTTGAGGTTTTGAAGAATGGTTGTTTTGAAGATGGTCTTTGATATTACACACACTCACACACACACTCACACACACACACCCCTAACACACACACACACACACACATACACATACACACAGACACACACACATACACACACACAAATAACCTTGTGGAACAATAGACATGATGACAGGTCAAAGATTGCAGATGCTTTGATTTTTATTTTTGATCAAGTCAAAACTGTGCGTGCATGTGTGAGTGCGTGTGTGAGTGCGTGTGTGAGTGCGTGCGTGTGTGCGTGTGCACAAGGGTGTGTGTGAGGCTTGTGTGTGGTTAATCCTATAATGTGACAATATTGTGATATTGACCTGTTGTGGTCACAGCACTTCCCCCATGTGGCCACACCAGGTAACTGCCACAGAAGACATCAAGAACATGTACCAGTCTATCTGTCTGCCTGTCTGTCTCTATCTCTGTCTGTCTGTGTGGCATTTAATGAAAGCCTATATGGTCCATTCCTCCTATACAGGAAGTAGTTTGTATGAGAAGGTTTCCATTTCCTGCCCTCTAAGGTTGCCTGCCGTATCTTCTGTGGTGGTCTAACATTGTGTGTGTGTGTTTGTGTGTTTGTGTGTTTGTGTGTGAGTGCGTGTGTGTGTCAGTGTGCGTGTGTGTGTGGGCAAGAGAATGGACCTTATCGGGCTCTGGTGGAGTTTCCTCTCGGACAGGAAGTTAGTTCCCCCTGCTTCCTGTCCACCCCTGTGAGACTGTGACAGAGACAGACAGACAGACAGACAGAGGGAGAGAGAGAGAGAGAGAGCAAGAACATGCACAAAACAATCAGTGTAAAGAGAGCGAGAAAGAGGGAGAGAAAGGCAGAGCGACACATGGACAGAAAGGTAGAGAGAGGCTAACAGGTTCTTCTGCTACCATGGAGTACCAAGCTAAGAAGACCAAGAAGGTAGGCTCTGTGTATGTGTGTGTGTGTGTGTGTCCGTGTGTGTGTGTGTCCGTGTGTGTCCGTGTGTGTGTGTGTGTTTGTGATCTGCATAAAACCTGGTTTACACTTCTCCAATGTCGGCGTCACAAGCAGATCTTCGATCAACTAACCCCAACCCGTCAAGCTATCGTGTACGCAGGAGGACAGTATGAGCTTCCAACCCCAAATGTACACAAACTGACAAATACATCAGTAATCGGAATCGTGGATATTGTTTTGCTTTTAAAATGTGTCCTTTGAAATGTTCTTCTGAAAGCTTTGCTTGCTTGCTCCATCATAACCAACTGACCAACAGTCATTCTTGTGTCTTGTGGTCGGAAACAAAACGATCCACGATGTGAGCGGACATCCGTTCCCTGCTCGACCAATCAGGGTCGAGCATCAATTACTTGGTCCGGATGACATGTTGCTGAGCTCTGGGAGGACCCCACACCTACGCATGAGCGAAGGACCGCCCACAAACAAAGGGGGCGGGTCCACGTCTCACCTGCCCTCCTTTACTGGATGCAGAAACTTTTCTCCCTCGCTCCATCTCTCCCTTTCTCCCTCTCGCTCTGACTCAATCCAATTCACTGTAATGGAAAACACATTGCAAAAGTGGTTTGAAAATCAAACAAATAACATTCTCTCTCTCTCTCTCTCCCTCTCTCTCTCCCTCTCCCCCTCTCTCCCTCTCTGTACTTCTCTCCTTCTCTCTCCCTCTCTCTCTCTCTCCCATCCCACAGGGTTTTACCTCCCCCATCCGCAGGCTGGTGTTCTCCCGGTCGGGGCGGAGGCAGGCAGGGGCGGATCGAGGGGCTGGGGTCTATCGCCGGCCCCTCCATACTCTCCCCCTCTACCCCCCCGACTACCTCATCCACCCCGAGAGACTCATCTTTGACTACTTGGAGAAGGAGGTCAAGGTAGGAGGAGAGGAGAGGAGTACAGTAGGTTAGAGTACACCAGAGTAGTGTAATAGTAGATTACAATAGATATATAACAGTATAAATGTACAATGGAATAGAATAGAATAGAATGTGATGTTTTGACGCTGGGTTCTCTCTCTAGTTCCTGGGTCACCTGACCTGGGTGTCCTGCTCCCTAAACCCTTCGAGTCGGGACGAGCTGTTACAGCTGCTGGACACTGCCAGGGTTAGTAATCAACTACCTATCGCTATATCACTACCAGCATTAGTAATCAACTACCTAACATTATACCCCACTTGTCTGTCTCTCTACCTGTCTGTGTGTCTGTCTGTCTCTCTACCAGTCTGTCTGCCTCTTTACCTGCCTGTCTCTCTACCTGTCTGTCTGTCTGTCTCTTTACCTGTCTGCCTCTCTGAGCAGCAGTTGAAGGTGCTTCCTCTAATGACTAGCATGGAGCAGGACTGTATCCTTAAGTCTGTCTCTCTGCCTGCTTCTCTACCTGTCTGCCTGTCTGAGCAGCAGTTGAAGGTGCTTCCTCTGAAGACGAGCGTGGAGCAGGACTGCATCCTGAGTCTGTCAGCTCGCTGTCTCCTCCTGACCTGGCGGGACAATGAGAAGCTGCTGCTCAGAATCCCCACGCACGAGATTGCGGCTGCCTCCTACCTGCGAGACGACGCCCTGCACCTGCTGGTGCTCAAGACAGGTGAGGTAGCATGTAGCCTAGCGTCTAGCCTGACATCAGAGCTAGCATGTAACTTAGGATCCAATCAAGTTACATGCCTACCTGCAGTCTTAGCATCTAGCCTAGCCTCAGACCTTCAGTCTGTCTAGCCTAGCATCGAACTGTGCAGCTAGTGTATAGCATAGCCCCAGTCCTAGCATCTAGACTAGCATCTAGACTAGTATCTAGAATAGCATTTAGCCTAGCATCCAGCCTAACATCAGACCTACAGACTTAGCAGCTAGCCTAGTATCTATCTTATCATCTAGACGAGCATCTCACTTACGCACCATACCTAGTCTAGCGTCTATATATAAAAAATATGTCATTGATAACGTACACTCGGACCTGCTCCAGGTCTCAATGTGGACACCATGGTTGCCGGGGATGACAGTCTGGAGCAGAGGAAGCCCGGGGGGATCGATGGGCGTCGCCAGACGGTCAGCTGCAACGCTGACCCCCGGCCAGCGGGGGGCACCATGGAGCGAAGACACACCATCTGTGGAGTGGACTGGAGAACCTCCCTCTCACGCAATAACCATGACAAGAACCAGGAGAGGAGAGGAGCAGGAGGGGGAGGAGGAGGTGCACACTTAATACTTACCATATGTCAACTCCGTTTCCTGCCAAATTAAAAAAATAGCAAGCATGACAGTTGCCCTTTAAGTCACTTATACACCTATAATGATCAATATTGTCTAGTTTCTGTAGGGTCTATAGTTTATGTATTTTTTATAGATACATTGTATCTCATATTTATTTTTCTTACTGTACCATTAATTATACTGTGGCACCTGAACATCCGGTCCCTGGGATTAATAAAGTGCCACTTTGCCTTATCATAGGTGGTGGAGGAGCTGCAGGTGGAGGA
>OMOU01089855.1:0-10793 GCA_900312585.1 Malacocephalus occidentalis
GCTGCTAATGGCGTGGGAGGAGCAACTTATGGTAATGACATGGGGGCCGTCTGTCAACAGACCAGTGGAGGTGGTGACCGCTCTACGCCACATCCTTCTGTCAATTCTATTTAGTACCACACATCTTTCATATCTTGGAAAAATGATTGCATGTTTTATTCTTTTGCAAGTGTTTTGTTGTCCTGGGGTGTGATGTATTTGTTTGTACATAGCACACTTCATCATATTCTGTGCATTCAACACTAAAACACAAGATGATGCAGCATGCTGTCATCATGTAAATAAATTGCTCACTAGATTAATACATTTATGTTTTTGTTAGAATAACAACTGGCCAATCAGTGGTGTCAACAGCCAGCCAGCTTTAACTCCGAGTAAACTGCTCCACGTTCCTCTGTCTGCACGAACACCTCTCTAAATGTTTCACACCTCCAAGGGTAGACAC
The DNA here is from genome assembly GCA_900312585.1 of Malacocephalus occidentalis. Taxonomy (NCBI): domain Eukaryota; kingdom Metazoa; phylum Chordata; class Actinopteri; order Gadiformes; family Macrouridae; genus Malacocephalus; species Malacocephalus occidentalis. Next base: position 446 of record OMOU01089855.1, read on the forward strand.
ACACTCGGGGCTAAACCACCTGGCTTAACACACGGCTTAGTCTTTCTCAAGCCACAGTTTCAGAAGCGCTGGCTTTTCACTGTTAAGCAGTCAGACAAAACGTGAGTGTACGTGCATGCATGTGTTGTGCTTGTGCACGGTTGTGTTTGTTGCACACCTCCTTTCTTCGTGGTTCAGTCTACATTTTCTAATTGTGGTGAGTATAGAGGACCTTATCCATGTGAAGAAAATAAGAGATATAAGAGAATAACCGTTTTTCAGCTCCTGTGTCTTTTTTCATGTAATTTCGGGTCAATCGAGTATGCCGTCCTGTGAGAAGTCACATTGTAATTCACTACATTACCACTTTCACAGTCTACTCACACCTACTTAGTCATGACTAAGTAGTGCATTCAAGGGAATAATACTACAGTCGAATGCCATCTCTACACTACACTTTGATAACACACATTACTCGTATTAACCAGAGCGAAATGCGTCCATAAATAGCTTAAGACTGTTATTTGTGGCCAATCACCAATAGTTAAATTGGATGGCCCTACTTTTCAACTGAGGTTAGAGAGAAAAGTGTTTTGCGTGCCACATTAAGGAGAGCAGGCCTCTTAATACCATCAAAGCAAGGGAATAAATCATTCATTTATTCTGGTACCTCGCACATACACACACACACACACCCAGGCACACACACACTCACTCTGAGCTACTCATAAACACACACACACGCGTGTGTGTTCAAAGGCATGTTTGCGCAAATATACTCGCTCACAATACAGACATCCTACTGTGCGTGTGCACTTGTGTGTGCAGAATGCATGCATGCGTGGCTTTGCGTATGTGTTCAGAGGTGACGGTAGGTGATATCCATGGCCACTTGACTCTGTGTATACAGATATAGTCCTACCTACAAATCTGATATCTGCAAAGGGATTTAATTATTACCATGCCGCTATTTATTTGAAGGTGTGTGTGTGATATGTAATAGCCCTTGTCTATGGGAGGGCTGATTTGGTTTATGTACCGATCAGTACACACACACCCTCACACTCACAGCTCTCCAGTAGTCTTCGCAATGCGGTTTTTTATGACGGCGATGCAGCAGCCTATCGCCACCACACCTGCATGTTGTGTGTGCAGAAATAATGTGTCTGGAGTAAATGTCGTTAGCCTTGGTTTGTCAAGATGTATGCATATTCTGTGGACATTTAAGCAAAACACCTTTACCATTCTTCAATGAATATGTATTTTGTGAATATGTAATTGTTACCACCATTAACCATTAATTATACACAATTAACGCTGAAGCCCAGTAACAGATCACAAAGCCTATTTCTCGCGCTCTGCTACCCTCTCTCTTCTCTCTATTGGAAACTGCAAAGTAAGCAGTGGTTGACAAATGCCGCCAGTGGAAAAGGCAGCCATTGAACTGCCTGTGTGAAAAGAGGTCCTCTTGGTGTATTTTTTGTATTTGTCCCTGCTTTATTTTAATGTGTTCACAGGGATGTGGGGGGGATGAATTGGTTAATGTGTTTCATTCAGCCGATATTATACGTAGCTTTGATAAAGCAGGAACCTGTGCTGGCTGCCGCTCCACTGTGTGTGCTTTTGAGTAAGCACTCAGAAGGTTATGTATGACATAAAGGGCCTCTACAACAAGTCCCACTCCTGCAGAGAACACTAGAGACAGACAGGGAGGGAGAGGGAGAGAGAGAGAGAGAGAGAGAGAGAGCGCACGAACGAACGAACGAACGAACATGTAAATACAAAAAGAAGAAGAAAAATATTAGATATTAGACAGAGGACCGTAGCAGTTCAAATGAACAACATGAAAACCAATGTATGTAATGTAATACAGATTGACTCAAATGTTTAGTATTTTCGTAAATACTATGAGGCATGTTAAATTATATATGTACTATATATATATATATATACTGTATATATAGATACATCTTTATACAGTATATTTTGGAAACATTTCTCCATTTTCTCTTGCCTCCACAACCATTCCACCTTTCCTCATCCCTCCTCCTTCACAGCTGATGACTTTGTCACTTACTTTACAAAGTAGGTGAAGGACATGAACTCCTCTTTCACCCCTGCTGCTATTCTCCCTCCCCCTACACCCACTGCTGTCAGCCTCACCTGCTCTGCTGCTCTCTCTTCTGAATAAGTCAAGGCTTGTTGCATCCAACCACATCACCACCTGCCCCCTTGACCAAATCCCATCCTCTCCTCTCCAAGACATTTTGGGCAATATCCTGCCCTACCTCCCTACCTTAATCAACACTGTCCCTCAATTCAGGCCTGTTTCCAACCGCCTTCAAGACTGCAAGAATAACGCTCCTCCTCAAGAAACCCACCCTTGACACCACTGACATCTGGAGATACAGACCTGTATCCCTCATTTCATTCCTCTTCAAAACCCTAGAACGTGCTGTGTCTACCCAACTGTCCTCCTATCTCTCTCGAAATAACCTGCAAGGTTAGTCCAGCTTCAAGGCCACACACTCCACAGAGACAGCCCTGCTCACGTAACTGAGTAGAATTGTTCTCTACAACATCCGCAGGATCTGTCAACTCTCTCCTGGCTGATCTCCCTGCCTCCACAATCAAAACTTTACAACGCATCCAGAATACAACGGCGCACCTGGTGTTCAACTTACCAAAATTCCCCCATGTAACCCCCCTCTTCCGCGACCTCCACTGGCTCCTGGTAATCACTCGCATTAGATTCAAGGCACTGGTACTGGCCTACAAGGCTGTCAGCGGAACTGGCCCTACCTACCTCCAACATTCATCAGACGCCACACCCCAGTCTGTATTTAGCATTGTTTAGCGTATTGTATGTTCTTAGATGTTGATAATCATCAACAGAATGGCACATTTGCTCCCAGCTATTATGCAGGCAACCTAGCAATTATGAAACTCACTCAATTAGCCTTGCAATTATGAATGCTTGAAACCTGCTGTATTCTTATCTTTATGTACCACCGATATATGGCTGTCTCCTTCAACAAATCATAAGGTGTTTTGGATAAAAGCGTCTGCCAAATGCCCTAAATGTCGTGTCGCAGTTCCACAAGACAGAATTGTGACACATGCCCCTATAACTAGGGATGGGGCTCAAGACCACTTCCACCCTCCACGCAACAGAGAGGGATTTCCACAACTCAGTCTCACAATTTAGTTGGAACGTGTTTTTACTCGGAAAGATATTGGATATTCAATAGATATTCTTGCTCTGAATGACATTGGTTTGGCGCGGTAAACTAAAGGCGTGATCACCCGAGTGTCTAGCGGTCTATACCTGCCCAGGTGACACAGCAACACTCCCCTCTGTTGTTTGGTCAATGTTTGTAATTCTACAATAGGCAAATTCTGTCTTATGTCTCGAACCGATTTGGTAGTAAAGTAGTTGTTTTGAGAAGTGTATCCCACTAGCTCCGCAACAGTAAAAAGCCAGTAGAAGATCCGGTGTGAATGTAACACAGATAGAATGTACAACGGATAGGTTAAATCGCCTTTGGATGTGTGTGCGTTGAACTTCTGTGGTCAGGCAAGCACCTCCGCAGTCACACTGCTTGAACAGAGAGACTAAAACAGAGGTTCTTGTTGCAGGCCATCACAACTGTGAACTCTGACCTCACTCGGCCCCCCACTGCCCACTCCCATTCACATAACTTGATACCACATTTTTGCCTTGTTGTTGATATGCATTTGCTGTTCATTTGCCTATTTGCTTGCTGTTTGTTTGCCTATTTGCTCATCATTCTCATTCCAAAAAAAGCTACTCCTTTTCCTGTAAATAGTAAATGGTAAATAGTGTGAATATTTCAGTCTTTTCCTTGAATTGTGATTTTTGTGATATTTGTATTGTTCTGTTGCACTGTCTACTGGGCATCGCCACTTTTTATTTCACTGCATATCCTGTATGTGTATGTGACAATTCAATCTTCTTGAATCTTGAACTTATCACAGACTTATTATTGCGAACATACAAAATGAATACAGCTGTACTCGTGTATGCAATGCTGTGACATTGTTTTGGTCCTACACTCATGAATGGACCCACTGATGATCGGTGCATAGGCTTTTAACAAGATTTGATTGATTTATTTAAGTGACAATGGACTGTCCCAGCGTTAGCTAGATAGCTACATTTTATCAGCATTCCCTGGGCAGGCAAGATAATGATGTCAATGTTATCACTCAGACGGAAAAAGAGAATATACAAAACAAAAATCAACTTGATGCATTGCTCATTATCTCTTCTGGAGAATCTGAGATTTGGATCCACACTGCAATCCTCAAGACTGAGCCAATGCACCAGAGACTGCAAAAGTTGGTCTCAAATATTTAGCGAAGTGTAATTTAATTGTCATATAATTACACAAATGAATTAATTACGTGTGTGTGTGTGTATGCGTGCATGCGTGTCTGCGTGTGTGGGTGTGGCATGTGGGTGGGTGTGTGTGTGTGTGTGTATGCATTTTATCTCTCTCATGCACAGCTCTGGCCAAACTGATAAGAGAGCAGCATGGAGCATGATATTGACCATGATAGCACTCCCCTGATATGGAAGACAACCATATACTCATCCTATTCATTGACATATTTATTGGTCCTTTGATGTTATGTTCAAACATGGTATTGACATATTGCTCCAGGTCTCAGTAGTTATTGGCCCCTTTTCTTGCCCTCCACTGCTCGGTATGAAGTGGTGAAAAATGGCATGTAGGGCCCAGAAAGCAACCTGCCAAGCAACTAGACTCTTTGATCCAAGATGGCTCCCCTAAGAGCCAAAATGGATGCACAGTGTCAGAGCCAAGGTTGGTTTCACAGAAGCAGGGTCAAAAGAGCTTGCCAAGGATACATTTGCTGTTTGTTTTCACACCCAGCGGTGAGTGTCAGTTAGTTTTGCACATATACACGCGGACAAAAGCAATGAAACCATTAACAGTGCTTTCATTATTTTGGGCCGTGGAGAAAACACACTAACCCTTAGTTTGTTGTCCTAAGTGATTGACGTTTCTGTATTCAAGTCATGCTGAACTGTTGTTGCATAATATACTACTACTAAGTGTTGATTTAATTTGTATGCAGGAAACAACCTGAACTGTGTTGTGATTTCTCAATTGGTTATGAATGGGATATGAAATATGTACTTTGGTAATGAGTACCGTCTTACCCTCTGCTTCTTTGTTTGTGGTTTGTTGGCTGATCTGTAGACTTAGTGCTGCTAACCACCTGCGTGGCAACCTGCTTTTTGCTAGCTGGATCTCACATCGCCATATGTAGCCTGATTAATGCCTTGCTGGCTGGGGGTTCTTGGCAGGCTGATTTTCGACTCTCGCGGGCTGTTGGCCGGCTGTTTCCAGTGTTTTCAGGCTGTGGCCTTCTAATCCCTCTGCACCTTCAGTCTGCTTGGCGACGATGTCATCACAGCTTATATAATATTGGCCGTTATTCTTTCTGTGTTTTATTGGACTGCTAGGAGACACGGTGACCTGTCAGGGAGGCTTTATCCCGCTCAGAGTGGCGTAGGTCTGCTGGTCGCATGCAGTAATCTACAAGCCGCTGATTCCACTAAATCCCACCGTTCACTTCCTCTCCTTTTTTCTGCCTCTTCTTTAAAGAGAAGAACATTAGCTGGCTGTCCACACTCTCTGTGGCCCCAGATGGGTTGTGTTGGTGTCTACCTGTGTGTGTGTGTGTGTGTGTGTGTAAAATAACCCTTGCATTAAACATTTGACTCTGGTGATTGGAGACGGGGATACAGCCATTCACGTGTCCATAGCCTTTTGTATTGTACACGGGAATGTTAAATGTGAAAGACGAGAATGAAAGGGCAACAATAGCATGGGATACGTGTACATGTTGACCGCCACCATGCGGCATAAACCACGGCTTGGCAAGACACTAACCACTGCTTAAGTGTCATGCTTGGCACAGATATCAGAAATGAATACAAATGTACATTCTACTGAATGATAGACACACACACACACACACTCTGTGTAAAGTGCCTTGAGAAGGTGTGGTATAAATACCATGTATTCGTATCATTATTCTGAATTTACAATAATATTTCGGCCATTTGGCAGATGCTTTTATATAGTCATTTTAAACTAATATTAAAAAGTAACTTATATATTGTCCTGATCTCAATCAATAAGGAACTACAGATCACCAAGACCTACTTATGTGATATTGACCATTTGAACATGTATTTCTTTGCACTGCAGGGAACAACAAGGAGGAGGAGGAGGCGATGATGCAGGAGTGGTTCATGCTGGTCAACAAGAAGAATGCTCTCATCAGACGGCAGAACCAGCTCTCCCTGCTGTAAGACAAACAAACTACACAAACATTCAGTGTACATCCAACTAGAACCTTACTGCTAGAGTGACTACACATTGTTTCTTGTCTAGCCAGAATCTCCCATGCTTGGCTCATACGCCAGGGCAGTGTGTGATATGTGTCTAAAACATCCAAAACAAGCTTGATGGTGCATATGGCTCCAGATGTATTTCTAAACATCTGGCTGAGGATCTGGGGAAACATAATTCCATGTCATCTTTGAAACAACAACAATGAGACCTCAAACTTCAACGATAGGGAGGTAAAAGACAAGTGGCTACAGCAGAATAACATTTCCTCTTATATGCATGCATTTATAATAATGGCCGCCCCACTGCAACGTCCCAACATCAAAAATGAAGTGACACACATCTCAATAGCTGTTTCAAACTTGTAGTTTGAAAGTATTTATTTTTAATTCGAGATATTGGATATTCAACAGATATTCATGCTCCGAATTACAGCAGTCTGATGTGGGGAATTGAGGATGCGATTCCCGGTATGCGCCGCTATATCTAGCGGTGTATACCTGGAGACGGGGCTTTCAATCAGCTTCTCTCTTCAGATCGGCCAGTATTTATACACAATAAATGGAAGCTCCCTGCCCTACTTAATAGCCTAACTAAAACGCAGCTAACGTGCGTCTCACATTTCAGCATGTTCTCAATGGATAGAACAGTGTTTCCTGCTAACTCTACAGCAGGAAGAAAACCCGACATAGCCAGTAGAGTATGAATGTCACACCCATATACTGTAAAGTATGCAGGTTAAACTGACTTTCGATACGTGTACATTGGTGGAAGAGATTTGGATTGAGTTTTCGATGCCTTTTTGGGGATTTCTTGCATCCCTATTGGCGTTGCTATGTGCACACATCAAGCTGGGCTTTCACTTAAACTGCTCCTATGTCTCAAGGTGCTTACACATGATCAGCGGCAACACCGATCTGTGTTGACTGTGCCGTTGTTTTTCTATGGGGATATCTGTGCCGACGAACCGTATGGCATCGCAGCCAATAAAATAACAGCTGCATGTGAGGTAGCCAGAAGCAATACAGAAGCAGGGAGAGAGTGATGGAAGAAACACTTCATCCTCTATGTTTGTATCCTCTGAGTTCCCTGAACCATACCACACAACGAATTAAAAACATACCACAATCTCAGCAGGGAAATGAATGCACCGGCAGCTCATGTTGCCATGCTCAATAGCGGCCTTGCCACTTTTTGATGGCCTATCCCTACGCTGTGCTTTGCCTCTGTGCCCTATGCCACGGTGAGTGCAGAGCAAATGTCTTATCATGCGAAGGCAGCTTATGGCTGAGACTATCATGAGAATGCTGTGCCCTTTGTTTAAATGTACTTTTTGTAAGTCGCTTTGGAGAAAAGTGTCTGCCAAATGCCCTAAATGTTAGTGTAAACCGTTCTTTAATCTAGATTGTATATAGATTTGTTGTAGAATTACTCTTGTGTAAACAGGGCCATGAACTGACACATCATCCATGAAGAGAGCATGTGGTTCATCAGGTCAATGATAAATCAACTCAAAGCCTGTTGTTGTCAACAGGATTTGACACTTTATGACCTGCTTCTGTCTCTCCGCCCATTGATTTACATGTTGAGTCCATGTGAAATCAATACAGCGGCCAATACCATGCCTCCATCTCTTGTCTCGTTGTGTGTGGCCCGGCACCGACAGGTGGACACTCACACGCGCACGCACGCACACACACACATTTTCTTAATTTGCAGCTGTAAGAATTTCAAAGGGAGTAACCAAGTGAAGTAGAGATTGAAGTCTTCAAAATCACATTATATGGTGGATAAAAGCAGGCTTTTAAAGTGTGCCATTGACTAAGAGGCTGATTACTAGGCTGGCTAGTCTCTGAGGCCTGGGAGGGACAAAATAGAAATTCTTTTGAAGGACGAATTCTATTAGCTGCAGAATTAGCTGGTTTCCTAATAGGACTGAAAGACAGCTGGACAGCTTACTTGGTCACAAATACTGATGCCCTCTCACACACACACACACACACACACTCTCGCACACACACCTGCCTGAGTCAAGCCATTCACACATCCGTGTAAGCAATACACATTTACTCAAACACAAAAATGCTTTGATACACACAACAAATCCAAGAACATTCTCACACATCAAGTACATACACAACTAGTGCTGTGTGTGTGTGTGTGTGTGTGTGTGTGTAATGTGTAGTAGATTAATATGAAAGTCCAGAAGGCCCAGTGGCTAAATCAATGTTTATTGTGCCGCCTGTTAAGTGCTTAATGATTAAATACTTAACATATTGATGAACCTTGCTTCAGTTTCCTCTCGGAATCCTCCTCCAACTGCCTCTATGACTGTATGGTTGAATAATTGACTGGCAAGTGGACATACTATATCTGGGGTTCAGTCAGATGCCTTCGGCATTATTAAACTTCTTGATTATCCAGTCGTCGGCATGTTGATAAACCTTTGAAACCAGTTGATAAATGATCCAGTACTGTGTAAAGTCTGAGGTGACTCGATTGTACGCTCCAGTGTGTCTTTGTTATTTCAATTCAATCAAATGGAGGGCTACATATGATTGTCCCTCATCATTGTCTATACCGTATCTATTTCTTCTCCTGTTTTGTTTTTTTGCCTACTTCCTACTACGTCGCCTGCCATGTCACAAGAGTTTCACTGTTCAGAATGGCCCTGTGATGTGTACATGTGACAATAGAACACATTGACTTGACTTTGACTTTGTTGGAGAGCCAAGATGTGGTGGTCATCAAGGGATTGATCTGATATGTATGTATTTCAGAGAGAAGGAACACGACCTGGAGAGACGCTTTGAGCTGCTCAACAGAGAACTGAGGGCCATGCTAGCGATCGAAGGTAAGAGCGTTGGCATACTGCTTAAAGCTAACCCTAACCCTAGGGCTGGTCACATGGCCCCCAATAATATACTAACCCTTCTGCTCCCCATAGCAGCAGAATAGTCATCCACGTTTTCCTGATGACTGCTTAAGAGGGATTTCTGCCTGTGATACTTGATCAATGCTATCTGTCTCCTGGCTAGGCCTGAATAGTCAATGGCTGATGTGAAAACTAGCCTGGGCCAGGCTAAGTGAGAGGCAGTGGGGGGATAAAGAAGTTCTATGATTGAAGTTTTGTTGACAGCCGAGAACGCAGCCATTGTGTTGCATCCAAGTTGTCAGGGTGAGCCAATGGAGTGAAATCCCTTTCTCCACTGTCTCCGCTTTGCGAAAATGAACCTTTAGCAAATCAATGATAATAGATTTTTCCAATCGACATTGAACCTTCCACCACACACACGCTCCTACTCTTAGACACCCAGTCATTTGGCCAGACGTCTGATAAGCTACCTGCTCCCTGATAAATCAATTGTAATTAGCAGGGGGGAGGAGGTGGTCCAGGAGGTAGGGGTGTGTGTGTGTGTGTGTGTGTGTGTGTGTGTGTGTGTGTGTGTGTGTGTGTGTGTGTGTGTGTACTGTATATACAGTATATGTGCATGCAAAGTTGTACAACCTTTCCACACTGCTCACTGAGGTGGCCTCTTCATCTTCCTAGATGGTCCCACGAAACACACAATCACCACACATACTGTAACACACAACATATTACTACAGCACACACTGTATCTTGGGTGTTTGCGCATGTGTGCATGCTTGTGCCTCTGTATGCATATGTGTACAACAATAGCGGTGACTGTGCCTATGTGCCTATGTGCATGCGTTTAAAGTGCCCGCCCTCTTGTTATCTAAATAGGATTTATGCACAGCCCTGGTCCCCTGCTACGATTTGATATGATAAGCTGTTTTTATATTTTAAAATCAATATGTAATCCTATACAAAGGATTATCCCTTCACACAACCACACCCCCTCAGACGTGTAAATCTATTTGGGCTTGTTACACGTCAGGGCGGTGTCCTCCAATGATGTGATATGGTTGGCTGTGGTTAGGTTAGCTGTGGTTCG
>OMOU01089856.1:0-10334 GCA_900312585.1 Malacocephalus occidentalis
CTTTTTTTCACACTCTCATTTCCTCTCATTTCCTTTGTGTGTGTGTGTGTGTGTGTGTGTGTGTGTGTGTGTGTGTGTGCGTGGTGCAGTCTATCGACCCCGGCCAGCAGTTCACCTGGGAGCATTCCAACCTGGAGGTGAATAAGCCCAAGAATCGTTACGCCAACGTCATTGCCTACGACCACTCCCGGGTCATCCTGGCTCCCATTGACGGTGAGTACTCCCTCATGCTCACCTTTTTTTATCCCAAAGAATGTAGGACACTGGTTTGCCAAATTGTAACGCCAGTGTGAAAAAAAATGTACATACGGTTTTCGAAAGCCTATTTCAAATCTTTTCATGTTTTTTTAAACTCCATGTAGCTTTTGCTTTTTTGTTCATGTTTCCCCCATGGGGGAAAGGCTATTGATCTGATCTGTTTACAGCGCATGTTCATGTGTGTGTGGATATATTGACCTACATATTGGAACATGAAAGGCTGCTATCAGGGATGTTAAACGAGCATCCAAGCGCAGGAATGCATAATAAATGACATTGGATGCTTACCGTTACGATGACCATTTATGTCTTGATGGAAATCGTTAATCGACGGCATTTTTTATTTGACAAGCTTGAAGATTAACACCTCTGCCAAAGAAAAAGCGGATGAATGTATTTTGCAGTGATGACAGAACAGCATTATTAATGTGACAAAATGAATCACAGATGAATCCATCTGTCCTTAACTCTGTCCCCCACATAGTCAGCGTGTAGGATGGTACTGTACTCAGTTGGAGTATATTTACCATCTTAGACAGACTCCACAACCTCTATTCAGTTCACATGCTTCCCAGAGTTCCCCCAAACAATTGGCCCAGCTCAATTTGTCGCATCAGATCTGCACCCTTCCTGTGGTGCACCAAAGCACAGACACACACACGAGCACACACACACACATACACACGCGCCAAACGATGGCCGACCAACCGGAAACCACCTCGCTAGTCCTTCGCACACTGCTAAACTTTCAAGGGAGTCACCCTTCAGCGATGACATCGTCAGTGCTCTGGCGCCCCCAGCCACCCACCCACCCCTCCTTCCTCTTACGGCACAAACCCTTCTCATCCAACCATCACCATCCTCCTCTAGTGCACACATTTCTTCTGTGATGTGTGTGTGGGTGATGTGTGTGTATGTGTGTGTGGGCTATGTGTGTGCACACATATCAGGGCGCTATGGGCGACGACTCCATCACACCGCCGCACAATAGCTGGGCCAATTGGACAGCGTAACAAAGCCCGTGACTAAATTATCCCCTGGTATAAATACATAAATTAATCAAGTCTGAAATTTCTATTTTACAGTGCAGTGGTTTTTGCCATTAGCCGCAGAAGTAGAACAATTCATGCAAGTCGCCATCCACTGCTCAGCTGGCTATGACCGCCGTCAATGCCTTCCCAGCCGCAGTGTGGAATCCCTTTTAATGGCTTTCTGGACGACTCCATCTCTTTCTTTCTTTCTTTCTTTCTTACGTTCATCTCTTTCATTTTCTGTCATTCATCCTTTCTCTTTCTTTATTCTTCCTTTAATCATTCGAGTTGCAACATATTTGGGGGCTCGTCCGTGATCTCTGTCTTTATTTTGTTTGTTTTTGTTTTTTTGTTTTCATTTATACCCACGTTCCACCCACCTTCCCTCCTCCATCACTGTATTTGTACTCCCTCCCTTCTCTGATTGTTCGCCTAACTCCTCTAAACTCCGACTTGCAGCCTCCTCACTGCGTATATTAGCCCCGGTAAAGCCTCCATGTGTTCGCCTCTCTCTCCTGACCCAGAGAAGCCGGCCGCCAGACAGACGTAACTCCGCAGCAGACGAGTCCCTGCAGGCCCCGGCTGGAATATATTTCAGAGCGGGTTGAACGTTTGAAATCCTTTCTGAATAAAGATGGGCTAAGGCCATTTGAGCCTGTGTATTTTCCCCAGAGCAACTTTCTGTGACTGACAGTCAAGTCCTGCCTTTTATATTCGCTTTAAAGTTTAACACATCTGGCAGGAAATACAAAAAAAAAGCCCATCTGAAGTCGGTATTTTGGCAAGGGCCGTGTTTTGGCGTGCTTACTCAAGCTTAGGAGAATTTTTGGTGGGACAAAACAGACAGCTTAATGCCACTCTGTGCTACTGTTGACTGAATTGCTTAGTTCCTGTGTTCACAGTTTATAGCTCTGGCAAGAAAGAACCAATACCCAGGGTGGCGGGTTGATGGATAGGCCTGTTCCACTGGCCGCTTAACGAATACCAGTGTCGGGCCGGCTAAGGCCTTTTGAAGCCCCTTAAAACCACATGGAACCCCCCGCAACCGGCAGTTATCTTAACACCTAATGCATACTCGTGGAGGTAGGCTTCTAACACAAAGTTGGATTCAAACCGCAGGACTAAAAGCTTTTCACTTTGTCGTGGAACGATAGAGCCGTCAACCGTAGACACCGCTTTAGTATAAATACGACGCTGGACGTGAATACCGAGCGTGCCTTGCATGTATCTCTCGGCAGGGTGCTACAACCGCAACGCTTTCCCTCCGGTTCTCATCAGTTGGGGGCTGCCAGGGCGCTCCTTAAGGCTGGATTTAGTGGGAGGCGAGGGGGAGGTGACAGAGTGTGGTACACAGAGAGAGAGAGAGAGAGAGAGAGAGAGATGGTAGGAGGGGGTGCCCCACCAGCTGATTTACTCTCAGGGTGTAGGGACGCTAGATCTCTCGGCTGTGCTCTCTGCATTGATTTTGGAGACGTTAAATCAGATGCCAGCCAGCTAGGCTGCTGCTGCACCACCAGAGGAAGAATAAAGAGGGAGATGAAGAGCAGCAATGAGACACACACAATAGTGAGGCACAGTGGCTGTGTTTGTACAATTACATTGTTATTTAGTAAATATTCCTGCAGGGCTAAGGTGCTGCTAATATTTTGTACATTGTTTAATTTGATCTTTAATTTGAGCTGCAGGGATATGACAAAAGGAAAAAAAAAAGACAGGAGAAGCCAATGCGGTCCATTGAATTAGTGATCTTATATTCATGGATTATTTCACTGATTTGTTCTGGAGTTGAAGGTGAACAGATGAATTAACATGATAACATAATACATGCCACACAAAATGTTAAATGTCATGGTAACTTGCATTCAATAGAAAAAAACACAATTGATTGATGAATCATGATTGATTAATCATGAGATGTACCTGTTTTGTTCTCACAACAGGAATCACAGGCAGCGACTACATCAACTCCAACTACATTGATGGCTACAGGAAGCAGAACGCCTACATCGCCACCCAAGGACCGCTACCGGAGACCTTCGGGGACTTCTGGAGGATGGTGTGGGAGCAACGGGCAGCCACTGTGGTCATGATGACCAGGCTGGAGGAGAAGTCACGGGTCAGTCCATCCAGCTATTATACAGTGGTGTGCCACAGGGCTCCTTACTCGGCCCATTGTCTTGCAAACAAATGTCCAAAATGATTTTCAACTTTCATTGTTTGAAGGCAAGCAATGTATCCACACACACTACTCAGATTTTATCGTACAGGTTTATTGTACAGCTGAACTTGATTGAGGTCAAGTTGTGGTCATCAGAGTGTAATCATTTGTCTGGATGGAGGAAGTGAACCGAGGAACCAGTTTTTTAATTAACTCCAATTCCCACCCGGAACCTCCATCTATTCAACACTGTTCACTGTTCACGGTTCATTTTTAACCGCTTTCAGAGTGCAATAGTGAAGGAAGTTAAGAAAATATGCATCATACATACTGTTAGATAATCAAAACAATGCTTCACGCAGGTTTTTTTGACTGTTGGCATAGCAACACCAGTCACCCCGTAACCAGCTCTCCCACAACCATCTGTTTGGCATGAGCCACTATGGAACACAAGGGCCCAGGCCGAGATGTGGGCTTGCATTCGCGCGAAGCAGGAAGTCGAGGGAAGTGAGAGGAACTGTTCACAGACAGGATAGTCTCTCGCTGTTGACGCCGGAAATGTGTGCGAATTGTCAAAATGAAGAAAGAAAGAAAGAAAGAAAGGAAGGGAAGTCAAGCTGGGATGTGTGGTGGTGTTGAGCCAAACGTTTGTCAGGCGCGTCAGGGTTCAGAGGTTTCCAGACTGCAGGTTGATTACTCCTCGCCTCTGTCTGTTTTCATTTGTTGATTTGTCATGCATGTGGACGTGAGCCCTCCTCTCCCTGTCAAAGCCCATCACTGTGAGCAGACGGGAGAAGTTGTGTGTCAGGGGGACCCAGCAGGGGAGGGAGAGTGAGGGTCTCTCTCGCTCTCTCGCTCTCTCTTTCTCTCTCTCTCCCTCTCTCTCTCTCTATTTCTCTCTCTCTTTCTCTCTCTCTATTTCTGTCTGTCACTCTTCCTCTTTTTACTGTCTGTCTCCCTTTCTTTAACTCACCTTCTTATGTCTCTCTCTCCCCCTCTCTCTCTCTCTGTCTGTCACTCTCCCTCTTTTTACTGTCTGTCTCTCTTTCTCTCACTCACCTTCTTATCTCTGTCTCTCTCTCTCTGTCTGTTTCTCTCTCCCTCTCCCTCACTGTTTTCGTCTCTCGGACATCTCTCTTTCTGTGTCACCCTTTGCTTTCACACTCTCCCTGTCCCTGTTATTCTCCCACTCCTCTCTCTCTCCCTCCTCTCTCACTGGATGGGAGAGCGCCATCAGCTCATCAGGTCTCTCTCCATGTTTAATGAGTCTTGGTTTGGCCTTCTGCTCCAGACTCAGATGTAGTTGCAAATGAGGGCAGGTAAACTGCCAACTCGTCAATCACAGATTATGTTATCAATTATGATGCCAAAAGTTGGAGCTGTACACTAAACTTCACCGTGGCAAAAAAATGTCAGTGGATGACATTGGATTTCAAAGACATGAAGACATGAAGTTTGCTCTATGAAAGTTGCGATACTGAAATGTAGATTCCCGGAACAGGTGACATCGTTGTATATTGGGATGTTTCTATTTTTCCGTTTTTGCTTCACATGTCAAGTTATCGTTTGTATTCTGTAATTCACACACCAGTGTTTTCCTTCATGGCAGATTAAATGTGACCAGTACTGGCCCAGCAGGGGCACCGAGACCTACGGGATGACCCAGGTCACCCTGCTGGACACCATCGAGCTGGCTACCTTCTGCGTTCGGACCTTCTCCCTACACAAGGTATACAGACACACACACAGATACACACGCTGAAGCAACCATGTTTCACCAAACACATGCACATACATACACACATATGCTAAACCACACACACACACACATACATACACACGCAAAAAACACGTACACATGTGCCCACACACACCTGCAAAACCACACACACGCACACTCGCACACAGATGCACAAGGACACACCAACACTATTGCTGATGCTTGTTTAAAATTCAGGAACATGCTGAAGCTTAGATGCACACGCGTGTGCACACACATACACACACACCGCAACTTTGGCCACTTCTCCGGAAGTCGCCCCACATTGCAGATAAACAAAACCAGGGAAACCAGGCAAATATCTGGGCCAGTTTTTGTTTCATTACCATGCTCATTTATTCATACATTCATCCAGAGAGGACGAGAAGAAAACAAATCTCAAGCAAAATAATTGCATTGATATGCAACTTCCTGCTGAGGCTCCTTTTAAGGGGGGCGGAACACACACACACACACACACACACACACAGACACAGACGTGTCCTTGTAGTTCTCCTCGGGTTCACACCACTTGGGGGTGGGGAGCGGGGTGAGGGACTATAATGGCGTGGGGACGGACCACGTCGGTGTTGCTTCGTGCGTCTGTTGGCGAGGCTGTTAGCGTTTAGCTGTTAGCGCTCTGGCGCTTTTTCACTCGCTAGCGTGGCGGCGGAGCTGAGAGATGTCAATTAGCAGCCAGCCCGACAAGTCCATCTGTCGCAGCTCTGGGGCCGCCGGGTGCCTCGTGTTCCTGGCAGAACCACCCAAACTTTCTGAAGCCCTTTCCAGTGATTCATTTGACTATTTTTATTATTCTTGTCACTGGCATTTATGAAATCATAAAGTACAGGCACTGAGTGGAACTATATACAAATGTATTTTAATGTGCTCTCATCATTCACCCTTCAAAAATAATAATAATATAAATATGACATTGGACGAGCTTAGCGGAGTGGATTTTCGAGTTGCAAAATAATCAGCCGTCACAAAGAACCACAAAAGGACAGTCCTTCATATACACAATCACAATCTACTATTCAAAATGATGTTGCTAATAGCGTGCAAAATAAGCCAACTTACCAGCTAGCTGTTAGTCAATCCGACAGGCTCATGTCTACTGAAGGGATGGAACATTACACCTTAAGGGGCATCAAAATACTACTACGTAAAAAGAGTTCATTTACGTTTTGTAATACTCTTTATACCTCTGGAATGCGTTTAGTCTTTCCACTGTGTATTCTGTGTTTGGTGTGTCCTTTACTATAATATATTTTCTGAATCTTATTTTGACACACATTGTTAAAATGTGTGGGAAAGAATCACTGTCAGTGTTGTTGTCACACATCAATGTCAGTCTTTTGGCGGTCTTGTGAGGAAGGCGGCCAATCACAATGCACAGTGGGTGGGAGTTCTCACCACAAGCTGGCTTTTGTTTGACTCTCAGATGGACGCACATGATTGACAGGAGTCATGAGAGCACAAGCTCGTTTGTTGCAAGTGTCTGTTTTGTGTGCATTTTTGTATATTTGTGAATTTAAATGATGATGAATCAAGAACTCAGACAGGACAGGGGAACAAATCAAAGAATCAGCTGCTCACACAATCAGTCAACTCATGCAATTCCAGCAGAGAGAGTTCTACTGTGTGTACTAATCCTTGACCCCTCCTGTCTCTCTCTCACTCTCTCTCTCCCCCCAGAATGGGTCAAGTGAGAAGCGCGAGGTGAGACAGTTCCAGTTCACGGCGTGGCCGGACCACGGCGTCCCGGAGTACCCCACCCCCTTCCTGGCCTTCCTGCGCCGGGTCAAGACCTGCAACCCCCCTGACGCTGGCCCCATCATTGCACACTGCAGGTGGGCACTCCGTCTGCTCTGGCTTGAAATTAACAATGGACAGTGAGTGTGTGTGAGTGTATATGTGTGTGTGTGTGTGTTCCATCTCTCTGTCTTCTCTTGTTCTCCCCTCTCTCCTCTCTTGCTTTCAATACAGTAAGATAGATAGAGACTCCCTCCTGCAGATTCAATAACCTTTATCTAACTATCATGGAAAGAGTCTCTCAAGTGATGTAGTCTCTATGACGATGATCAAATGTTTATATATTACAAAAGAAAGGCAAAAAACGATTAGTTAAGATCAGATGTCATAGATATGTCAGGTATGAACATGTTCAGAGCAACTGTGAATC
The DNA here is from genome assembly GCA_900312585.1 of Malacocephalus occidentalis. Taxonomy (NCBI): domain Eukaryota; kingdom Metazoa; phylum Chordata; class Actinopteri; order Gadiformes; family Macrouridae; genus Malacocephalus; species Malacocephalus occidentalis. The sequence continues at coordinate 7,392 of OMOU01089856.1, forward strand.
ACACAGTAAATTATTAACAGACTTAACATGACACACACACACACACACGTCATAACAAGAGATGAGAACATTCAAAAAGATGGGAAGTCATAGTACTAATATTTCACACCTCACACATTTACTTACTAGCAGAGTAAGTAAAGTAGCAGCAAACACAATCTGGGTCACACACACACATGCACACACTCCCATCTCCTATGTCTGGAAAAGCATCACATTCCTCTGCATTCGGCCCCCTCCCCCTCCCCGCAGTGCTGGCGTGGGCCGCACCGGCTGCTTCATCGTCATCGACGCCATGCTGGAGCGCATCAAGCACGAGAAGACGGCCGACATCTACGGCCACGTGACCCTGATGCGCTCCCAGAGGAACTACATGGTGCAGACGGAGGACCAGTACAGCTTCATCCACGATGCGCTGCTGGAGGCGGTCGCCTGTGGCAACACGGAGGTGGCGGCGCGCAGCCTCTACTCCTACATCCAGAAGCTGGCCCAGGTGGAGGTCGGGGAGCACGTCACCGGCATGGAGCTGGAGTTCAAGGTAAAGGCTCCACGGGGAGGGGGGCGTGGTTTAACAGAAGAGGACCGACAGAGTGACGAGCCGCTAATAGGCAACCGAATGGCTAAACGACGGATCGGACGACAAACCGACCGATCGGACGACATATCATATCACATAGCGACTGATGACTAACTTGAAAATGACACATTTCAAGCATAAAATATCATTCTTTAAAACTGTTTTTGATAGAGATCATTCAGATGAATTTTTTGGTGCATGGAACACACCATTCAAAATCTATTCCCAGTGATCCCTCTTGGTAAACATTCCACTGAATTAGCCAACGGTAAAATCTACAAGTCAAAGACTTAGGCGACTTAGGAAGAGGAAATTATTGTAAAAATCCGACTTCTTCTCCACCGCAGGCTAGACGGAGAATTTAAATTAAATCAGCCCTTATTCAAATACGTGTGTCTTTAAGCGTGTGGTCCAAGTAATGGTCCCACAGATGGTGTCGAGCTCTTGCTTGTCTGCTCACTTCAATTTCACTTTAATCACTTGGGTACACTCAGAGTGAATTATTATTGTCTTTTTTCTGGATGGAGGGGGGGGACAAATAGAAAATGGAGATATTTAAGCCATTCACTGTTGGGAGACATTATTCATTTCCAGGCATTGGGAATACTTTGTTTATGTTTTTATGTAAAGAGGAACGCTGTCCGCATCCATCAATTACAAGACAAAGGAAAAGTGGAGCGACTGAATCAACACCACTTTCTAGGAACCGTGTGTGTGTGTGTGTGTTCGGGACGAAGCAACGCATGCCGATCTACCCATCCATCACGTTACAGCAACCCTTTATCACACACAGGCACACGGACGGACGGACACTTACACACGCACACATCTGCACATGCACGGACGCACACACACCCACTCCAGGGAGAGCGATGGCAGATGATCCTCTCTAAGCAGCCAGGACTGAGCTATCTAATGAGGAATCTGATAGCGTCGCTGACGGCTAAAACGCTGAGTCGCTTTGCGGATTAATAACATCCACCGCACAGCAGGCGAGCGAAAGTGTGTGCGTGCGCGTGTGTGTGTGTGTGTTATCTTGAGGAGTAATTAATATTTGATGGTGATGAATGAGGATGAGTGGAAAGGCAGGAGCGACACTAATGAACAAAAGGACAAATGTATGCTAGCTTGGCGAGCGAGTGGCTAACCAAGCGGGGTTTTTGAGTGTCGGTTGTCCTTCGTTTGTCTGGGGACAATGTTTTATGTTTTATTATCAATGAGAGAACGCAGACTCCTGGAGGCAAACTGGGTCACAGTACAGGTGTATGAAGTGCGCTCTGTTAAACTAATACCTTTTTCATGAGTGGATTTTTCAGCGGAGGTTTGCTTCACCTGCGTGTAGCCGTCGTGCTCATGACTGTGAAAGCAATAAGCCCCCAAAGCCCTGTCTCCCTGACCACGTTCACGACCCCAAGGATCCATATATGATGGGGTTCACCCAAGATGTCAACAAGCCGGTCTTGTTGTGGGGAGACCAAGTGTCCTAGTGTCCTACTTTCCTGTGTTTTCAGAAACAAAAAAAGCATGTTTCGCAGCAGCTGTTGGACCCGAGCTGCTGCTAGTTTCTGACCCGTATTGCAGAAGATCCCTCTAACCCAAACAACAACATGGAGCCATAAAAAAATAGAAGCTGGAAACACTTGTAAGAAATGGCAACCCCGACCAGCGGTCCCTCTGGCCCTTCTCTGGCCTGTTGGCTGATGGGCTGCCAGGTTGGCTGGGTTTCCTGCATCCATTACAGGGTCTGGGGAGTGGGGGGGTTCTGCTAAGCACTGCCAAACATCTCATGCTCTTCCAGGTACCCCTGAAAACACATCAAAGGTAGCGAGGTGGGGGGGAGAAGAGAGGGATGAGGACTGGCTTGACTCCAAAATGAAAAAAGTAAATGAGAGAGCAAGAGAGGAAGAGAGAGAGACTTACACAGAAATTACACAAGGAATGATAGCCAGATTGCATTTTTTGAATACAAAAACTGCCTTCATATAATGTTGCTGTTGGACATTTTGCCATGAAGACCTCAATAAAAAGGAGATTAGTGTGTGTGTGTGTGTGCATGCGCACGTTAACGCAGCCATGTACATACACACATGCGCACACACACTGACACGCTGAGAGAAATAATGTGGAGCAGGGGAAGGGGGGCAATTTGTCCATCAAATAACTGAAATTGTGCTGATCGGGTAGTCGGAATTTAGCCCAGGAGATCACACGTCACTGTGTGTCTGTGTGTGTGCGCGACTGCGCGTGAGTGCATGTGTGTGTGGTGTGTGTTGTCGTGTGTCTCTTCTTTTTCCTCCCAGCATGCCACACTGCCATTATCAAAGGTGGATGGTGACCCAGTTTTTCAGTGCAAAGCGGGAGAGATG
>OMOU01089857.1:0-11150 GCA_900312585.1 Malacocephalus occidentalis
TCTGGAGCGCTTCAGAGGATTCCCATCTGTGCATGCATCCAAATGAATCGTTAAACAGTGGTGTTAGTTACACACTGACGGTGGCCCTGAGAGCTCAGCACGCTGCAACTTAAGAATGCATGCAAGTCGGCCAAGCACAAGCAGCAAATTACGCCAAACGTCAACAGAAGTGTTTCCAGAGGGCATTAAAAGTGACGAACACGTCTGGACGGTCAGTGTGATCCCATGATTACCTAGGTTAACGGCAGATATTCGCAATAATATCTGAATCACAAGGTTAAAATGAACCCAAAACACTTGCCAGTGCCACTGACTGTCCAGACGTGTTCATCTCTTTTAAGTGTCCTCTGGAAACACTCTAGTGGTCGTTTGGCGTCATTGCAAGGCGTCTCTGCAATGTGTTGCGTGTGTTGTCAAATTGGTGATGTTCTCTTGATTTGCGTGCGTGTGAGCTCTCAGGATGCATTTGCATTGCTCTTGTGTCCCGAAAAACAAAAGGAGAAATGCTAGTAATAATAATATTATTTTCCATTTGAATGTGTTGTTTGCAATACAACTGCTTTCAGCTCTGCTCAAACTGTGCTCTTTGTCCTACCTACTGCAGGCCGCCGTCCAGTGTGCAACTGACTTGAAGTTCCAGTTCGGTTCTATTTGACCTGGCTCCGTTCTAGAATCATACGAACACTTAATATAAGGGACATTGTTGTTTAAGTTTTTGGGTAAGAATCGCACAATTTCCATCCCCAGTATACATTATTTGATTGTATTTTTTTTTTTTAAGTCACAGCATATTCCCTTACATTCCCAGAAAACATTCTGCTAAAAGTCCTTGGCTAATGAGAAGGGCTACACTTCAAGGTCATCTATATTTGTTTAAAACTCCATGCATTACTAAACACACGCACACACACACACACACACACACACACACACGCACACGCACGCGCACGCGCGAGGGATCATTTGGGATAATGTTCTGTTTGTCGGTTAGATTATGATTCTGATATCTTCTGAAACCAAAGCGACTTGCCAAGAAACTGTGCGAAGCAATGAAACAATGACTTTTGTACTTATTTTATATGCAATGGTTTTTTTATACTTCATTCTGTATTATGCACATTATTGGGAGTTTGTTGTACCACTAGCTATCATCACTATGATGGATATGGTCCCATGGGCCTGTGCTTTATCGGTACTCAATTGTATGACTGACCATATAACACTTTTGCAGTTCATTTGTGCGAAAGAAATGACTTTAATTGAACTCGATCCATCCTGATTTAGCTTGCGGTGATTTCTAGTTTGGATTTGTAATGCATGTGTCTAAACACTTCAATATCACACTATTGACATCCATTTTCACTGTGGATCGTTTGGAAGAGCAACGGGATTGCCATTATGATGCAGCTATCTTCCCCACCCCACCCGATATGCTAAGTTATATGTTGATGCCAAGTATGAGTTAATTCACCATCTCTAACACTGGAATTGTCTAGTTTTATTTCTTGAACCTGCTTGCTATTGATGTCAATAAGCAGGCCAAGCCCCCACCTCAACAGAAAAATCTTCCATTTTATTTTTACTATATTAAACATGGTCCATGTAATGTCGGTAACCATGGATGGATTGGATTTTTCTCTAAAAATGCTGCTGCTTTTAATGCAGCAAACTGTGGTTTGCTTTAATCAATACTGTCTAGTGATTAAAATAATTTTGCTAACAACTTTGGTGTGTCCATGTCCATTGGTTCGCCTGCGCGTCATTCGATTTTGTCTGCAAATATTCTGAATATTTCAAGAAATTCACAAGGCAGCAAGTATGTGTATGTCTGTTGTCACTGTTTTGTTGTTGTTGTTGTTGTTGTTGTTGTTGTTGTTGTTGTTGTAGTAAGCTCCACACTCGTATTGCAGTCTTGTGATATTGATACAGAATAGTTTTGTTTTTTTACTCCCATATTGATGATTCAGCAATACAGCTGAAGTTTGCCTCATCATGCTGATCTCATGCTCGCATGCAATATTCTGTACGGTCGCCATCCTATATCCTCTCCAGTCACTCCAGATGACATTTGACAGGATCCATGTGCTGACCTTTCCGTGTTTGACTCGAGCGCTCCGCCGGCTTTCATCTCTTAATGTGAGCGTCTGAGACCAATCATTCCCCTTTGAAGGGCTCAGTGGGAACGGGGCCCGACGCAGAGTAGTTGGAAGAGCCGGGAGAGGAACGGCGAGCGAAAACGGATGCAAACGTGAGTGTCCTGGCAACAAAAATAACAGCCTCCGCACACCACGTGAAACAGGCAACCTTTTATTGTTTTGTTGATTTTTGTTATGTTGTGTTCCGTATGACATAAAGTGCCTCTGTATAAAGTGTCTGTGCACCTCAAAGAGAGCTGCCTTTGTCTCCTGAGAAGGGAGCTCTCGCCAGAAGACCTTGCACACGCCGGCCATGCCACGCGTTCCTTTCTCCTCAGGATGGACCAACACACTACTTTTTTAGTAGGGAAATAACTCCCAGTTGCCACCACTGCTAATCAACTCATTTGATTATCTCAGTATGTGCTTTTTAAGTCTTGGCCAATCCTGAACTCTCCGAGATGGTCCCCGCCCACCTCTTTGTTCCTTGGTTGTTCACGAAAGTCTCCCTATCAGAATCATTCACCGATGATCTCTAACGATGCTTCATAAATTGCCTGCGTGTCTTCCCCTGATCACGCTCCATTCATTCAAATACTTTGCCGTCAAGAAGTGTCCTAAAAGAAATGCCTCTTCGTCAGTGAGTTAGAAATTGACATCCGGATCGGGGACAGTGTTAACATGAACAAAAGCTGAGATATGCACAGCCATTTTGGGTGAATGTCATGTGATTGGTTGATTGATTGTTTGTTGTTTGCTTTAAGGGGTTGGCATTGATTGTGAAATTTGAAGTGAAGTGAAATTTGCTCTCCAATGGTTTTTCATGCTTCTTCAGAAGTCCTAAAATAACACTTGATCTCTGTCTCTTCATGGGAGAGATTTGATTCAGAGCGATGCTGAGCCAGAATCCCCCCTTTGAGAAATAATTGATGAGGAAACCCTTTTGTTTTTGTGAGGGTGTGCGCGTGCGTGTTTGCGATTTTGTGTGTGCACGTAACCATGTGACCACGGTCGGTCTCGTAACAGCGTATATTTTAGTCCCAGGGACAGAGGGGGAATCATGCGCCGTTTCACCTGCTCCGCCTCCTGCTCCGCCTCTTGCTCCGCATCTTGCTCCGTTTCTTGCTCCGCCTCCTGCTTCTGTTGTGAGGAGCGCCACAGAGCAGACGCTCTCTGGGCCGCTGCGCACGCATGCCGCGGAGGCTCGTGCTGCAGGCTATGCCCGACTGCCGTCTGCCCGCACCGACACCACAACATTAGCACGTTGTCTGTTGCTAGGTAACTGATAAATAGCTTTACTATCAAAACAGAGAGGAGAGGTTTCACGTTGCAGTTTCCAGTGGATGCTGTGGTATAGGTCCCCTGGCACAAACGTTGTAATACTTGGTATTTCATTTTTGATGTTTCCGTTTTTTATATTCATGGTTGTGACAATGATTCATATTAATACACAAAAACAACTTTGCTCCCAACTTTGCCTTTAAGTGTACCACTACATTGTCTTTAGAAGACCTTTCGTCGACCACCTCATATGCAAACAGTAAAAGTGAACACATGCAGTGAGTGCCAGTGCCCCCTTTATACACAATGATTCATTATTTTAATCATTTCCAATTCTTTATATTCTTTTTTTCTATTATGTCAACAATAAAATCCAACATAACACCTGCAGTACGCCCGTGGTACTGCCACAGGTTGGAAAATACGGCTTTTGAGTTTAATCATTAAGTAAAAAGAACGATCATTTACAAAAATTGGATTACAAAAGAGATTAAAATGTGTTGTTTCTTCCTTTCTGGAGACTATTGAATAATTACAGTATCTGGCCTTAGATCACAGGCCTGCAGGAGCCACGCCTCCCACACGACGGCAGTGGTAATTATGTTGCCATAGCGATGCAACCTTCTCTCCCGTGCCCTTTGGTTCTGTTCTCCAACCACACTGGAACCAGTTAGCAATCTTCACAAAAACAGCAACCAGTTACTAGTATAACTACTAGTAGTAATCCTGTGTAGTAGTTCTCCCTAGTACTAATACTACCCATGCAGATGGAATATACAGCGGCTACGCTGCTGCGGCAACATAATATTTCACAGCAGTCACAGAAATCTCACTCATATTGTTCTAGGACAGGCCTACAGTTTGGTATCGACAGCCATTGTTTGACATTTGTCAATCATTTGTTTTGTTTAACTGACATGACTGTGGCACCGTGAGCATTGATTGCGCACGTCTCGCGGTGAGTAGGTGCGGGGGAGCGCGCTGAGGGGTCCCTGGCGAACTTCAGAATCCCTCGGCGAGCGCAAACACGGTAAGTTGTCATGGCAATGAACGGACTCTTCCCACCTCTCTGTTTTCAATCTTTCTTACACGTTTTTTAACCCCCCCCCCCTCATCCACCCCCAATTCAACCAAGTTCCTTGCAAGGAAGTGGAGAAGAAGGGATGCCTAATAGTGTATATACTCAATAATAACACACAGGTAGTTAATTGAATTATACACGCAGCGTTTCATTGTCAACCGCGTGCTTAGGCGTCTATTGGATGAATGAACCGCCCACCGTTATCATTTAGCCTGGAGTTTTCTGCATGCTTGGGTAGCAGGTGGCTGCTCCGTGCGTAAAGCATCCTTCACCATCCTATGCACAGCCCGATGCCGCAACCTACATCTCGCAGGCGCCTTTCCGCGCAGCGGGGGGGGGTTCTCAGAAGAAAAATATCCGCCATTGAGTATCCAGCAAACGAGAAAAGAAAGTGTAATACGAGCCTACACGAATCGATCAGTGCAAAGACTGGTTTGTTCGGTTGGTAGTGGCCAGGGAGGGAAGATGGATGACGTGTTTCAAAGATACAAGCGTATTTAAATGGAGGCTACAGTGGCATTGGGAACTTCTATACGTTTGATGCATGTTTGGCTTCGTCTCCAGGTTCCTGGAGAACACCTGTGGATTCTGCCGAAGACCCCCCACCTCCACTCATGACAGCTTGAGAGAAGAAGCAGGGTACCCATTTATCTCTTCATTGATATTTTATCCGTTGTCTTATGTGAACGTATAAAAGGTGGAGCAAACCTTATTCCATCCAAACTTCAGACGTATGTCGACGATACGATTTGAGGAATTAGCTGTCATTTCAATGAATGTGGTGTAATTAATGAACGCAATCTATATATCACGTTTTATGTTTCTCCCTTGAAATTGTCACTTCCATCATGAAGAAATCACTCTTAATGTAACTTTTTAGTTTTACTTTCAAGAGGACGTGGACAATGGTTAGCTACAGACCTGTTTAAAGTAATTACAGTTATTATACAACAGTACCTTTTCATATTAACATAGGTTTGCATACAATTGAGGCATTATACTGTGTGAGCGTGTGTGTTAGTGAGAGAGAAAATTACTGAGATAGAGAGCAGGAAAGTGACAGTTATGTGTGTGCGCGTATGTGTGTGTGTGCATGTGTGCATGTGTGTGTGTGTGTGTGTACGTACGTGTGCTGGACACACAAGCGCGTATGCAGGCGTGCGTGCGTATGTTTGTGTGCGTGTGTGTGTGTAGTCATAGTGCACGTGGTGCAGATGCACTGAGGTGTGAGAATGTCAACCAGCAGGAGAGCAGAAGTCTTTTCATGTCTATGTGCTTATGAAAGCAACAGAGTGAGATCTCTGCTCACTCTGGCTATAAGGGTCAGAACACACACACACACATCTCCCTTGAATCCCTTCGGCCACTCCGTAGACCACACACTTTAGACTGGAAGGGATTTTAAACTGTTAGGAGACTGCTGAAGTTAAGCTCTGGACAATGAGTGGTGAGTGTACAAATCTTCAATTGAGGAGCATGTTGGAAACATTTAACTTTATTGTGCACATTTTATCCTAAATGAAAATGCAAAAAAATGTATATAATATATAAAAATATGAAACGTGGCAAAAATCGTTTTTGTTTCTTAAATGGTAACAAAAAATACTAAATTAAATTAATGAATATAACTATTTCCGGGTCAAGGGATATCTGAGGGCACAAGTCAATCGTTTTTGGTCATTCAAGACCAGCTTTGATATAACGGCAGTGCAATGATTAGCTGTAGATGAGAGACTTGTTCCTGGGTATTTCTAGCATGTCATTTCACAGGTTTCTCTCATAGTTGTGAAATACCACTTGGCACAGCCAGTAATTATTATGATTTTCCATATGCTTTGCTTTTGGCAATTGTGGTTCAGAATAATACTATTTCCTATAGAAAGAAAATATCCCTAGCAAATTGTCCTCATTTCATTTCATTTTCATTATGGTCTTTTTAATTTCCATAATATGTACGGATATGTAAATGTTTGTTTATATTTGGCTAGTATTTACTATTTAGCCAATTGGCAGATTATTCTCCAAATGGTCAGAGATTTCAGACACATGTCATTAGGAACTAGTGACTACAAGACGTCTTGCTCATGGGGGACTGCCGGACGATCTACATTAGGGATCAAACCAAAGACTTTTTGGCTGGAAGTCAGACACATACACTATAGCCATCACACACACTTCTGCCCCTCCATGTGCCCATTCAGCATGGCTGTACTTGAGTCCTGCCTTGGGCTCGAGACCAATCTTTGGATTCTTGGACTTTGGAGTGAGTTTGACTCTTTTGGACTTGTATCGGTCGGTCTTTAATTTGTCCCTTCCTGCCTAAACCACGAAGGTACCGCTAACTCCCTTCATTCAAAGCTCTGACACTCAAAGGGGTTTCTTCTGCTTTGTTCCTCTCAGATATACGTATATCTTTTTAAATCCATGGCAAAAGATCAACTTGTGACGTCTGTCTAGTAGAGACACTGGCCCGGTCTGGCCATGTAGCATGTAGCAATACATTATATGAAGAATGCATGGGTAGCATTACATTATATGGAGAATGCTCATGTAGCATGTAGCATTACATTGTATTGACAATGCCCATGTAGCATGTAGCATTACATTGTATTGGGAATACCCATGTAGCATGTAGCATTACGTTATGTGGAGAATGTGACAAACATAGTATACTAAAAAGTTAATTTTTCATTTTCTTTCGATACAATCACATTGACAAATATAAACCATTAATTATGAATTATTATGTATAATTTGTGTTTTTTGTCCACGTTATGATAACAGTTAACCTTGGTTGGTATCATGATTTCCAAAGAGCATTTCATTCCACAACTGACTTTTTCCAGCACTTATCTCAGCATCTTATAATTCAATCCCAATTCATGCAATTCAATCTCAGCATTTAACATCTACTATTCTGCTTGGAATAAGGCTCAGTAATTGACAATTGTTGATCCACAAGTGAATGATGGGTGGGGTCACCTGGGGTCATCCCTCAGCCCACTCATCAATGGCTGCTCAAAGTTTTGTTTGGAGGAGGACTGGATTCACTTCAGAACAATGGACAAAAGACAATCGATAGACAATCTCACACGGTCTATATTTGGTCCATCTTCCTGTGTGGAGGTGGAGCGAAAACTATAACGGTGGTAGGGGGAGGGTTGTATTGTGATGTTGTCATGAGTTCGTATGTAGAGCAGTGGCTGCTATGCCTTACAATGCACTGGATGCTAGTGATGTGTCGTTTGTGAATGATTCGTTCAAAAGAATGTATCGTGGGGCGGCGTCCCGATTTGTCCGACGATTTGTCCCGATTTGTCCGACGTCCGACGTCCCTACTTGTTGCCTCGCTCGGAACGTGATTTGTCGTTCGGAACGTCATCCGACGTCTGACGAATCACGTTCACTCACTGCCTCACTCGGCGCCGCCCCCCGTTAAAGATTTGTTCAGTGATTCATTGAACGTACTGAATCAGTGAATGAATCTTTAACAGGGGGCGGCACCGAGCGAGGCAGCGACTGAACGTGATTCGTCCGATGTCCCCACTCGCTGCCTTGCTCGGAGCATGATTTGTCGCTTGGAACGTGATTCGACGTCCGACGAATCACGTTCACTTGCTGCCTCGCTCGGTGCTGCCCCCCGTTAAAGATTAGTTCACTGATTAATTGAACGTACCCAGAGTGTGCGGGCTGGTGATTGGGTGAGAGGACGTGAGGGGAGGGTCTGTTGTTCCGGGTCTGTCATGTTTTGTTGTTGAGCGCGGGTCCTCGGGAGAGAGACACGCGTAGTAGCAGATGGAGGCTAATTCTGTGTGTGAATATAAAAATAAAGCTCCTATTTGCTTCTAACCTGACTCTTGCTAGCTGTTACAATATCAGGATTTGTAAACGGATTCGTTCAAAAGAACACATTTTTTGGGTGAAGGAACTGAACTGAATCACTTAATGAAAAGATTTGTTCATTTCTCAGTTCAGTTGAGCTGAGCTCTGATCAGCAGCGAGCATGCAGGCAGGGAGAGGGACTGCCTTGAGTGAACGAGATTCGCCTGCGTACCAGTTCACTGAACGGGGGGGGCGGGCGCCAAGCGAAGCAGCGGGTGAACGTGATTCGTACGACGTCCCCACTCGCTGCCTCGCTCGGAACGCCATTCGATGTCAGACGATGCTGCCTCGCTCGGCGCCGCCCCCGTTAAAGATTTGTTCACTGATTCAGTATGTTCAATGAATCAGTGAACGAGTGAGGCAGCGAGTGAACGTGATTCGTCCGATGTCCCCACTCGCTGCCTTGCTCGGAACGTGATTCGGCGCTCGGAACGTCATTCAACGTCCAACGAATCACGTTCAGTTGCTGCCTCGCTTGGCGCCGCCCCCGTTAAAGATTCGTTCACTGATTCAGTACATTCAATGAATCAATGAATAAATCTTTAAGGGGGGGGCGGCGCTGAGCGAGGCAGCGAGTGAACGTGATTCGTCCAATGTCCCCACTCGCTGCCTTGCTCGGAACGTGATTCGTCGTTCAGATCGTCATTAAACGTCTGACGAATCACGTTCACTCGCTGCCTTGCTCCGCGCCAGTGAACGAATCATTAAGGGGGCGACACCGAGCGAGACAGTGAGTGAACGTGATTCGTCCGATGTCCCCACTCGCTGCCTTGCTCGGAACGTAAGACGTCCGTCGAATCACGTTCAGTCGCTGCCTCGCTCAGCACCGCCCCCCATTAAAGATTCGTTCACTGATTCAGTACGTTCAATTAATCAGTGAACGAATCTTTAACGGGGGGCGGCGCCGAGCGAGGCAGCGAATTCGTCCGATGTCCCCATTCGCTGCCTTGCTCGGAACGTGATTCGTCGCTCGGAACATCACGTTCACTCGCTGCCTCGCTCGGCGCCGCCCCCCCCCAGTTAAAGATTCGTTCACTGATTCATTGAACATACGCAACGAATTTGTTCCGCGTGTATTCACGAGCCCTTGTCAGAGCAGCAGAGTCCAGTAGACGGCAGCAGACGAAAAGAGTAAATTTCTTTCCCCCGTCGACAGTCTGAAATAAGACAAGGTAAGAACTTGTAAAGTTCTTCTATGCGGTGGTCTCCCCACAGCGGTCGAGGTCACGTCTAGTCACACACGTGTTGAATTCAGTTCCACGTGGCCGCGTCGACGTGCGTTTTGGAGTTGACCGCCTTCGTCTTTACAATAAGACCTACAAACGTATCGATGTTTTCCTGCGCTTTTTTCGTATCCATATTTTCCTGCGCTTCTTTTGCTTTGCTTTGTTTTGTCATGTGGCTTGTTTTCTATCGGTTTAATTAGGTTAGTTTGAGAAGTCGTGTATAATATGTAGTATAGATGGCTTAATTTTGACTTCATCACTTCCACATCATCATCACCATTAGCCCTTGTCAGGGCAGCAGAGTCAAGTAGACAGTGAACAGGGCAGCAGACGAAAAGAGTACATTTCTTTCCCCCGTCGACAGTCTGAAATAAGACAAGGTAAGAACTTTTAAAGTTCTTCTATGCGGTGGTCTCCCCACAGCGGTCGAGGTCACGTCTAGTCACACACGTGTTGAATTCAGTTCCACGTGGCCGCGTCGACGTGCGTTTTGGAGTTGACCGCCGTCGTCTTTACAATAAGACCCACAAACGTATCCATGTTTTCCTGCCCTTTTTTTGCTTTGCTTTGTTTTGTCATGTGGCTTGTTTTCTATAGGTTTATTAGGTTAGTTTGAGAAGTCGTGTATAATATGTAGTATAGATGGCTTAATTTTTACTTCATCGCTTCCACATCCATAATAAGTGTGTACTTACTACTGAAGAACCCGTAATGAACACACTTGTTCATTTGAAGTTGTTTCAGATTGGCTCAATTTTCCGCCGCTAGACTCTGCCTTGAGAGACTATACTCTCATGCCTTATTTAGCCGCTTCCAAATGCACCCAATCTGATGAGAACTTGGGGAGCACATTGAATCAACACTTCACATCCAAACCCATTAACTCAGCCAGCAGGCGTGCTTCATTCGAATAAGCAACAAACTGGCTCTGTTTGGTAATCTGGCTGAATCTCTCTCCCCCCCGCAGTGTCTCACGAGACCTGCCTGTTGGACCAGGTGCTGGAGATGATGATGACTGAGGAGCCCTCGACCAGTGCAGCTGCTGTCTTTGTGGCCAAGGAGGTGGACCAGGGAGGGCGAGCGCGGTGCTGGCCGATGGAGAGGAGAGGCCGCAGCCTGAAGGAGAGGATGAGCATCGTCACCTGGGAGGACGCCAAGGTGTTCCTCATAAGGAACATCTTTGTGTTGTTCACCGTGGCCGCCGTGGCACTGGGTGGGTGGTGGTGATGACACTGGGTGGTGGTGGTGGTGGTGATGTCACTGGGTGGGTTGTGGTGCTGATGGCACTGGGTGGTGGTGATGGTGGTGATGATGGCACTGGGTGGGTGGTGGTGGTGATCGCACTGGGTGGTGGTGGTGGTGGTGAGAACAAATTTTTGAGTTACTATGTAATAGTATGTGTAGTATATGTAATTTTGCTTGATTCAAGTTTAGTGCATACTGCAGTATCAACTGAACTAGCTTTGGATCTGTTTTCCTTTCTTTTTCAAAATCTTTTATTACATTTCACTTCATGCATTTGTCTGTGTGTGCGCTTCCATTTGT
>OMOU01089858.1:0-12357 GCA_900312585.1 Malacocephalus occidentalis
AAGAGGCATGGGCGGAGTTAAACAGACACACACACACACACACACACATGCACACACACTTTGTCACCCAGGATAGCGATCTTGCTGCTGTTGTTGTTTGTGTGTAACTTATGGAGAGACACCATTCTTTTCTGTCCTTTATTTACGTATTCGTACAGGCGGCCTGTCTTCCCCCCCCGCCCCATACACAATGTGTATTTGTGTGCATTGTGTTCCCGTGTTATTGGTTTTCTTGGGACGATCGGTTTTCCTGAACTCATCTCCAGACCGGACCCCGGTGCTTTGTTTCTTTTTGTGGAAAAAATAAATAAAAACACCCCACCTCCTGCGTCTGGCGTTCCCGGGGACACGCGGCAGCCCCACACGCAGCGCACACGGACCACTGTTTGTGTATACCTCCACTGGTTCACTAATGTTTAGAGGATTTGTAATTAGTGCAGGCATTGACGAAGGAGGCACCAACACAGAGACTATTGGATGTCAATAACCACCACGGTCAGCACAAAAAAGAAAGGCTTTAGTTAAACAGGGCCACCGTGTCCCTGAGAGAGGGTCGGCCCTGGTCTTAAAATAGTCTTTACCTTTACACCGTGCTGTCTTCAGATTTAAAGATACGAACACAAGCTAACCTCACTTATTATTGTTTTTATATTATTGCATTTAAAAACACAAATCGTTAAAATCGTCCAATTTTGCAATTTCTTGATATTGGACGTATTCATGTTGGATTCTACTTTACTACTACTACTACTACTATTACTTTTCATTCATTACATACATTATACTCATTGTAATAGCAACCAATTGTAACCAAAAACCCCAAACTTTTGGACCACTCCTGGACCACCAATAAAAGAGGAGAGACTCTTCTGGTGTTGTTTCAAAACACCAGAAGCTCTTGAAACCCAAAACCAACCAGTGGTCTAACACCCTGCTGCCCCCTCTCTCTCTCTCTCTCTCTCTCTCTCTCTCTCTCTCTCTCTCTCTCCTCTTTTCACTTTTACTTCCTGCCGTTTCTGCCAAATGATGCCTCTTCATCGACACACAGAACATGCCTTCCTCAGTTACTTTTCACATACTCTCAGTTGCTCATAATCCATCAATACATTTATGAAGATGGATTTACTGACAATAGTCTGTTGATGAGGCCCGTATACTTTTTGATGCCAACATATGTTTTCATCGCACAGTTTTTGGTACCATTTGGTTTATTTTAGATAAAGCGACTAACGTGTATTTTCTTCGATACCTTAATAAACAGGGAGGCCTTAAAGCTCTTATTCACAGGGGACTGAGGACGTTGGGCTCTCTGAACCGTTCAGCTGGGAGGACAACACCCTCACGAAACTATCCTGGCCAACCATGTTTTTATTGCAAAGGGAAAGTTCGTCAGAGTTAACCCCGGGAGCCGACTGCATTTCAGCAGAAAATACACCATAATACTGCCGAGAGACTGGAGTCTATTGAAGATGCACCGTAACAAAAATGGTTAGGAATGTGGCTTTGAATGCTGCGAATGCGAATCCATAATTGGGATTGAGTTCTTTAATTTTATCTGCATCTTTTATGTAGGTTTATGTATGGAATATAAAGAAGCATACCATTGCCATCTATAGGTATGCTACCCCGTAAACAGATTTCCACTGAGAGATCCCGATAAACCAATGGAATTGGACTTTCATTTGAACCTTCAAGGTTTGACTTGAATGAAAATTAGACCATACTAATTTTTCCATGCCAACCATATCAACGAAGTAAATAATGACCTGCCAAATATCTAGTTTGACAATACCCCAGATACTTAGCCCCAGTGTCCCACAGACAGTCGCCTATTCTTAGCCTAACTTTGTGAAGATCAAGTTAATTGAGTTGGATTCCATTGAAAACGTGTTGTACAGGATGCTAACAAATTACGCTTGAATTTCCTTTTTTGGAATTGGAGTGGGTCCAGAGGTAGGTTGCCTGCCAGAGCTTGAAGAAAACGCTTTAATTCAGTGCCGGCGCCTTTGGAGTGATGTTCAATCCCGAGGCTCCATCTGCCTTCTTTCCTCTCCACGAGGCCCTCCATGGTCCTCACATGCTCACGAACTGTGATCTACAACTGGAGGGATGTACCGCAGAATAAAACCACTCTTCTTCTACCCCCTACTCTCTCCAAATCCCCTCTGCACCCACCCTGAAATAAAAATCTAACGTAGCTAGCTTATTTCAGCTGCACCGTTGGCGTAATGTGAGTGAGTGGTAATTGGTCGCTGTCTGGTCACATGAACGGATGGTGATTGGTCCCCCGTTTGGAAAAGTAGATTCCATTCATTAAATCAGCGTGACGGAAGAAAGAAAACTGATGGACTGCAATTACTTGAAATTGCAATGGATTTAATTGACCAAATTTGCTGCAAAGGGCGGAGCTACACCATGTCTCCCATTTTGTTAAAGAGACGTTCTACCAAAGAAAACTCATTTGCACAAATCAATGACACTCTTTTCAGAGGGGTGTTTCTTTGAAACCTTTTGTACAGTTTACTACTGCTGGCCGAGTTTGTGTTTGATGATTAAACCGGAAGTAAACCGCCTCTTTGATGATTACGTGCTTATAGTTCTCCGTCTCCAGTAACATAATTGGTGGAAAACAAATGTGAATCGATAAGTAAAATGCCCCATTCGGAGTCGACCTTGTTGTCTGCCACCAGACTTCTGATTTGTGAGACTAGCGTCTACTTAGCATATTACACCACTTAATAATTCAAAACTGAGATTACAAATTACAACTAGAAGCAAAGATAGTGCAACAAAAACGTAAACAAAATTAATTTCAGACATTCAACTGGGAGTTGAGCTTATGAAGGATTTGCTCCTGGTAAAAGGACCACAGGGACAATATTGGGAACAGATTGCTAGTTGTAATCCCAACGGAAGAGTTGGAATTTAGTTTGCGGACGTATAGGAAGTAACTGGTGCAGCGCTAACTAGATCAAGCTATCTTAATGGGGCAATGATTCAATCACACAATCGGTTAAGCTCGGTTTTACTTCATCTGAAAGAAATGAAAACAGAAATCTACATATATTAAGTCAAAAAATATACACATTTCCATTAAAAATATGTAGCTGGTGTTAAAGTTGATTTGATCTGATCTTATTCGTCAAGATGAGAGCAAGAATTTTTAATCACAGCTGCTATGAAAGGCAGGACTCCAATTATTAAAGCAAAATAGCCTCATCATCTACATCAATAAAGTCACATATTTGAATATGAATGTCCATGTTTGGCTCAATTGGAATTCATGATGCTGAGAGATGTTTATGAAATGTTTTGCATGTAAAGACATCATCCTAAATTGCTTAAAATGATCAACATGGGATGAGTAGGGGACTATTTTGACAATCTTGAAAAGATGAAAACAAATATAGTTAATAAAAATGAGTTTGTTGTTTTTTGTTTGTTTCTTTGTTTATGTGCCAATGAAGGATCCGATGAAGCTTCCTAATGTTACTGACTAACAGATGATGGATGACTTGGCCGAACAAATGACGCTCAATAATAGCTCTTGAATCTTACCTACAACGCCTTTCAGTCAAGTTTATATTTAAAGATGATATGTTATTCATTTATTGATGACAACATACCATAAAGCATTCATTGAGAATTAAAGAATAGAGAATCATATCAAGAGCATCACCTGCATAGCAGACTCGGCCAGAACACCAGTGACAGATTGCGAATAACAACGGGCCAAGGATCGTTTGTGATAGCTTGAAAACGTTGGCATCATTCCTGTGTTGTGAACAGTATTCAGGGCAATATATCATCAGGGATATGTTGCAGTAAGAGTACTGAATAGAATCTGAATAAATGCATAGGAGATCATTCGGTTGGTTTATCAAGTGGAATATCCTGGAGCCAAATTGGAGTGCTTTTGATGACATTGATTGATGAATGTGTTTTACTGACTAACCTAGGTATATATTTTGTGAAGAGTTTAGCAACTCATACATTATGCATGGTTGTGAGGATTTCTGCGCTTCAAAACATATGCACATGTTACAGCACATGTTACATAGTATAACAGAATATATTAATTGTGGCTCCCTAATATCATATCATATATATATATAGATCATTCTTACTACATTACAAGAGCTCTTCACAACTGTCTTTTCATAACCACCTGTGGCAGAAGAATTATAAAGAATCACTTTATAATTTGTATAATTTGAATACATATGAGCGAGGAACATTTTAAATAATAAATAGAGTTAATCCTATTCTAATTAGAAACCTGCATTTTAATACACAGTGCCATTTCACGACTGATGACTCAGCAACGCTCCAAGTCTGCAGTGTAATCTCATACATTATTGTACGAGAGATGAAATGCAAGTATGCATTATTAAGCTTTATTCAGCGTGCTGCTTAACCAACATCACTACAACAATTAAACAAGCGCTGATTATGATTTCTCAATATTCCCTTTTAAAATCACAGTCACCTTCTATCTCAAATCCTTACAAACATGGCTTGTCTCTGGGTTCCTCCCTTTTCTCTCCACTTCCCTCTCCCTCTCCCCCTTTTTTTGACAACCTTCGAACCCCTCTTTCTCTCTGTGTGAACGTGCGCTCAGGCCTCGCGGGGACTTTTGTTCTGTATGTTCTTAATAGTTTCCTGCTGACAGCTTGAATCCGCAGCCCGTCACCTCCGATCCCTGCGGGGGCATCGGACGACGTATTTTAAAACCCTACTGCCTACTGAACCCCCCCTGGGGAGTCTCTGATGATGATGATGATGATGATGATGATGCTGCTGGGCTATATCTGGGGGGGAGCCCCTTGCGCTCCTCCATGCTATCCAACAGTCCTTCACCGGTGCCTCTGGATTATTTATACCTGGATACGTTCACAGCCACTCTCCTACATTTTGAAAGATTTTGGAGAGTGGCCATTTGCTGGAGGCAAACGTTATTAATGGTGGACTCTACCACCGCGGCAGGCAGGAAGCACACAATGTACACAGTTCACAAAGAACAAAGAAGAGAGAAAGAAAGGAGAGTTGAAGCAGGACTGGAAGTACCGGGCAGAACAGCAGACAGAAGAACGCAGATTAATAATTGAATGGAACGCGGGTCTGATTCATGGCGCCTTGACGGTGCATTCACACAGAATGGGACTACTTAGCATAGCATAGTTAGCATAGCACTCATTCTGCACAAGCTTCTACACAAACACACACTTCACTGAGCTACAAAAAGTAATTACACATAGATTTTGAATAGGACTTTAGTTCTGGACTTTTATTCATGAATGAGTCCAGAATTGTAATTTGTGGGAGCCTTATTTTTTTGACATGCATACTCGCTAAAAGGGAGTGGAATGCTCTGGCCTGAAGTGGCAGCATAATCAGTACCGGGCTAGCTTCTGCCGCGTGCCAAGAGGCTTCCCCAATCCCATGTCGGGAAACAAGATGAGAAGCCTCCCTCCCGGGTATCAGCCGAGGGGACTACCAAAATAATCCCGGCTTCGGCATCTGGACATATTTCATGCAGGCGAGGTACTGTACACCTACTGTATATACAAGTACAGCGTAGCGGAAGGAACTTTGCTCCCAAGAATTGGTCACCAAAGCCAGACCCTCGCTTACGTGCAAAACATTTCAAAATAAACGTACGTGCCACAGCAGGGGCCACAGGGCAATATCGCGGTCTCGCTGTCTTCCACAGCTGTTCAGTGGGAAGACACCAACCACTGTTCACAAACACAAGACCAGAGTTACAAGAAGAAAATGTCAGGATGGCCGTTCACAACATAAGCCCTTTAAAACAGCTATGTATGGATACAGCGTTTGCAAACATTGGAGGATTTGTGATAAAGGGGAATAATATTTGTGGTTGAACACATGAAACACACTGAATAAAAATTAACAATGTGATTCAGAACGCAGAACTAAATATAACTTATAACCCTTATGATTTTCTTCGAATTTGGTTTGCGGTATTGTTGTATTGAGACAGATTGTACCTCAGTACTATTGAATCGCCTTTTGTGGAGTCAGAATTGGCACATGCAGCCTTGTTCACAGAGTGTGAAACTTTTCTCCTAATAGAGAACAGATGCTAACTCTGCTCTGCCATCTATTGTGGTCCACCTCCTGTGCAACCTGGCAGGTGGTGCTACAGGGACCTGGCAGCATGGCGAGACCATCCACCACTTGGCCAAAGCCATCTGTGAGTCCTGTGTGCTGCTATTGAGCACATATGGCGACACTAGTGAAGCCATGCTTCTTTGGGTAGCGGGCATTGTGTAGTCATCACTTTAGAGTGTGTGTGTGTGTTGAAGAGGAAGGGGAGAGACATTTTCATCCGTGACGAGAAGGGCATTGATTAGTTCGGGCATGAAGCTATTTTTTTCTAAAAGAAGGGACAAAGCCGTAAAGTTTTCATTAAAGTCATTTTAGTTTATTTTGGCCCTTGTCCCTTATCTTATCGTCATTTCACAGGCACAACTTATGTGCCTGTGAAATGACAACTTATGTGCCTGTGAATGTGCCTTACATTCTGAATAATTATTTTTTTGGGCTCCTCGTCATTGAGCTCATAATTTCGTGGTTAATGTTAATGAAGGGCCATCACCCTGATGAGGTGGCCTGGGTTAGATTATGTCTGTTGATATTCAACACTGACTAGATTAGCTCTGATTAGATTAAGTCTGTCTGTGTTCAAATAGATTTGGCGAGCTGGGGTCAGGGCCAGGTGGTAGGCCACAGAAAGTAAACCTAAACACCGCTTAAAACTCTGAGCTGGAGACAGAGGAGGAGATGTACAAAGCAGAAGATGAACAAAACTCACACAGACAGGATGTGAACCTCGTCACTGAGAAGAGATAGGGCCAGATGGGCGAAACACAAGTAGGGCCAGTGGGGCTGTCTATTTCCTGTCTGCAACTGCAGAGGGCTATGGCTATCTCCTGAGGTGCAGCCCTTAATAGACTGCAGTGGAGACTAGGCTTTTGGAAGCCAAGCGAGGAGTAAATAAAGCATTGTGCATGTGTGCAAATTGCACCGGTCTTTCGATATCCGGCGATGCATTTTACAGCATTAAGTAAACATTTATTTTATGCACACGGTTCCTTTATTTCACACTGCATCCATACGCTTCCTGCATTACTGTCCTGAATTACAGCGGCAGGGTCACAACATCGGAAATATTTCCCACCACTCCAAGGTGACTCCGTCCTCCGGATGAAGAGTGTGTCATTAATATGCATTGTTTGTGGCCATCAAGGAAATTGCCGACACTTTCTCTGAGTTTTAATATCCTGAGTACTAAAAAAATAACACCAGGGGAAATAATGTGGAGTCAGGATGTCAGGGTGCAAGGAAACCGAAACTACTGAGGAGGAGTTATGCAAGAATGATGCGTGTCAGTAGTGTCATTTTTAAAAACGACTTTTTCACTGCGAAGCACCGGTTAACTGGAAGAAAGGCTGTCCTGTTGCCATTGAGGTTCTGTGTAATTGACCCGTGGTTACTATGCATCATACAAGGACAATATTATTCAAACAATATTTGTTCCAACACTTCCTTTTCATTTGCTTTGTTCATTCAGAATCTGCAATTAAGTGACTTTATACGCGCAACTATCATACTGATAAGCTATGTTATCGTCCACAGTAAAATCACATTCCCAATCCTTGGTCATTAAGTTAACGATTAAACACACGTAATTAAATGCCTCGCTCAAATCACGAATCCATAAAAATGTGACTTCTCTTCGCCTGCTGTCATCGTCCACAGAGCTCCGGTCCTCTTAACGTCCTCCCAACTTCCGTGTGTTTTTCCAGAGTGTCGCCCGGAACACTTGGCTTGGATGGACTGTTTTCCTCAAATGCACTGAAATATCCAGATCCCGTGCTGGGAGACAGTGTTGACACTGAAACATGGCTAAAAAAAGGTATCCCTTTTTTGACCTCCGATGAAGTCAAGAATAGAAGACGCAATCAACATCAGCTGCTCTGTTTGTCCCTCAAAGGTCAGGAGTCCAACTGTAAAGCCCTGTGGCGTTTTTGTTGTTGTGTTGCAATTTGATCAAAAAGTATGGTGATAGGGTTAGGGTGATTCAGAAAATAAAATGAGCTAATGAATAGGGCTCTATGGTGCCTATGACATCTATATTTTCTGCATAAGTAAGAACAGTCATGGTTTATAGGCTTTTAGATCACTTGCTAATACATCCCATGATAAATGTGAGCTCTGCACATTCCCGTAGTAGTTTGCAGATATAATTGAAACGAAAATGAAACCATGTTATTGAGTTTGGCGAAGCTACGCGTGTTTGCTGCCAATTGCCTTCTCTTTTTGTATCCCTCTTCATTTGCAGTCGAGAAGACATGAGGGCGCAGAACACGACGCTCTGTTTTAGCACCAGTTGTGAGTGTAATAAGCTATGACAAGCCTTTTCCAGATCTACCCTCTAGTGACATCACACGTGGGCATGTCCACCCATCAGCCTTGCCTTTCCACTCCCACTTCTGATGTCACGAGAATGAAACTATATGTGACAGAGTAGAAGACAGTTGGAACACACACACACACCCTGGTAACAGACACGCCCCTCCCTAGTAATGCAGGGAGGTTGATTACCCTAAGTGAATACACCTGAACCACACCCCCTCTCTCCAGCATGGGCGGTGGGTTAATACCTGGGATCAGTCTGTGCCAGTGATCCCCTCCTGCATGTGCTCATGGTAGAATTGTTTGGCTTCTTTGGGTCTGGTCAGCTTGGACTTCTCAGGAGTGTGGGCCTAGAGAAGGACCGAGGTAATGTCTTAATCTTATGTATTTCCCCATGGGTTTGAATTCCCAGTGATCAGTTGACTTATTTGTTTTTCTTAATTAGGGATCACCCAAGTTACAAGCCAAACTCTAACCTGTGGTTCGGGTGTTGCTGGATCCCAAGGTATCCAAGCCTATTTATTGTATTGTTTCATTTTGTTTAGTTATTGATTTTGGTTTACTTATCTATGGGTTATTGGATAATTGTATTCTTTCTTATTGGTTAGTTTCAGTGAATCATTTGTGTTTTGCTTTTTGTTTAGGTTACTGGCCCTGCTGTTTTGCCTTTGTTATAGTTTATTTTGAATAATTTATTTTCTTTACACCTGAGTTTAGTTCATACCTTTCATTTCAACCCAGACAAACCCATTATTGTGGAGCTTAGAGGTAGTGCGGCCGTGGGCCAGGATAGGCCGTGGGTGTGTTGTGGGCCTTCTCCTAAACCTATACGCATGTACTTTAAGTCTTATCCACGTGTGTTATTTGCCCTACTGTCTCTCGGCTCCCCTAGCCTGCGGCCTGCTCTCTCAGCCCCTTTATAGTCTATGGCATGAAAAGGTGCTACTTAATCGATCATTGGTTTCCTTTGCCCAGTTCCCATCGTTCAATGTTGATTAATAAATACATTTTGAGAACTTGAAACCATGTCTTTGTTCACTCCCTACAAATCTGTGTACCTTCAGCTAAGGTGTCATCTGTCCCTGAGTGTCCTCTCAGGTAACAAATAAAGGACTGGCGTTGTCAGTAAGGAACTTTGTTGTACCGCACCTTGCCACATATGCACTGTACATTCCGGACATTCTTTTTTTATAATCAGTATTTTATTGAGTTTTTCAGTCAAATACAGTCATAAGAACAACCAATAGACAACAAACAAAAATAAAGCACCCATAGATCACTTCTTACATTATTCATTCATCCAGTTTGTCAAGTTTGATCTTACTGCTGACCAGCAATGTATCTCAGGTAATCTCCCCATTTTTCTGTGTATTGTTCAGTTCTGTCCATAACGTTAAAGGAAATTTGTTCGTATGCTGCTGTCTTTGCCAGCTCCTTGAACCATTCCTGGAAAGACGGCTCCCCTGCGTTCCTCCAGTTTCTCATAATTTGTTTTCCAACCATTATACTGGTCTGAATAAATTGTGCTGAGCCACATCTAGATGTTCTTGGGCACATATATTCTTGGGCAAAACTCAAAGTTGTCCTGGGTAATGCTTTGTACATGGCCATGGATCTTTTGCCAGTAGCTCTGAATCATCGGACATTCCCATAATAGGTGAACAAGGGTCCCCTCCAAGCTGCAGCATTTCCAGCATGCAGCATTGACCTTGAGCTTCAGCCTGAACATCCGCGAGGGGGTCCAATAGAACCGGTTAAGAACCTTGAACTGTATCAATCTAATTTTGATGTCTCTCGATACTCTTAATGTTCTGACATATTTTGTCCCATTCTCCTTCTGTAATATGGATATTCAGATCCGTTGACCAGGTTAACCTCATTGCATATGATACCTTAACGGCCTGTTGGAAAACCATTGTATAGTAAATAGTCGCCTCATGCCCCAAACCCATTACCTTGGTAATCTGATATAGAAGAGTTGACTGTTGAGGTGCAACTCCTCTACCTATAACCCTGTCCAGCAGGTAGCAGAGTTGTAAATATTTCCAAAACTCATGTCTAAGCAGACCATATTCATTAATCAGCTCCTCAAATGTTTTCAGACCATCTCCTCCATATAATAATAATATGCTAATGTTACAATTCCTTTTTCCAGCCAGTCTTTCCATATAAAGGGGCTTTTATCTATTTGCAATTTGGGGTTATTCCAAATCCAAGATTCAGAATTAAGATAGACATTTACTTGACCTATTTTCTTCCATACATCGCAGAGGTTGGCTATTATAGGATGAGTTCGTACTCTAGATGGCAGCCTGCTGGACAGAGCATTTATATGGGTCAAAGGGAACAACAATTTTTGCTCAATCTCAAACCAAGGAGGAGCCCTTTCAGGTGGCAGTGTCCACTGAGCTATATGTCTCAGGCATAAACCCACACCTCCCTTAGCGGTTTGGACTTGGAGCTTTTCTAATTTTATCCTTGCCCGTTTGCCATTCATTAGGAACTTTTTACAAATGTAGTCAAACCTTTTGAAGTGTATCTGGGCTACGGCAATAGGAAGGCATTGAAGCAGGTAGTTCAGCCTTGGGATACAGTTCATTTTCAAGACATTGATTTTACCCCACAATGACAGAAATAATGTTGACCACTGTGAGCCATGAGGGGGCGTGGCGCGCAGTGACAGGGGAGCGGAGCGGCCGGAATACCTGGATAGGACGCAGCTGTAGTGAATGAGTGCAATTAACGATATATATAAATTACACCTGTGCACTCTTCCTGCAGTAGAGGCTGGGCACACATGACCAGAGAGGACCGGAGGGACGTTGAACGAGCCACCAATGCTGCACTCCCGCAACCCAGCTGTCGGACCTACCGCGACTGCCTTTTATTTTGTTCCTCCCTTTGTTAAACGCGAAAAAGTGACCTGAGTTGTGAATTAAACCCCCAATATTATTTTGAAGCCCTTGTTCTCCTTAATCCGAAAAGAACCCAGGAAAACCACAGACGTGGCATTGTAGTAGAGACATTGCTACAACCACCTTTTTGTATCCAGAGATATTTTCTTAAAAAGAAGGTCAACATTTTTTTCTATTATTTTACTGCCTTTACTTGTTGGTTCCTCCCTGTGGGCCCACCACCTGCGGGGAGAGTAATTGGGGTCGGGTGCATTGTAAACCGGGCGGTAGGCAAAGGCGGGGTCCTGGGCGCGCGGATTCCCGGCATCGCCGACTGGAACGTCACCTCGCTGGCAGGAAAGGAGCCGGAGCTTGTGCGGGAGGTGGAGCGGTACCAACTAGATATGCTTGGGCTTACCTCCACGCACAGTGCCGGTTCTGGAACCAAACTCCTGGAGAGGGGCTGGACTCTCTACTTTTCTGGAGTTGCCCAGGGTGTGAGGCGCCAGGCGGGTGTGGGGATACTCACAAGTCCCCGGCTGAGCGCCGCTGTGTTGGAGTTTTCCCCGGTGAACGAGAGGGTCGCCTCCATGCGATTGTTAGTCGCTGGGGGGAAGGCTCTGACTGCTGTGTGTGCGTATGCACCAAACAGCAGTTCAGATTATCCGGCCTTCTTAGAGTCCTTGGAGAGCATTGTAGAAAGGGTGACACCCAGGGACTCCATAGTTCTACTGGGGGACTTCAACGCACACGTGGGCAACGATGGAGAAACCTGGAGGGGGGTGATTGGGAGGAACGGCCTGCCCGATCTGAACCAGAGTGGTGCTTTGTTGTTGGACTTCGGTGCTAGCCATGGACTGGCCATAACAAACACCATGTTTGAACATAAGGTGGCTCATAAGTGTACCTGGTACCGGGCCACCTTAGGCCAAAGATCAATGATCGACTTTGTTGTTGCATCAGCAGATCTCCGGCCGCATGTTTTGGACACTCGGGTAAAGAGAGGTGCAGAGTTTTCAAC
>OMOU01089859.1:0-11500 GCA_900312585.1 Malacocephalus occidentalis
CCATTGTTTTTAAAAGGCATGTCTTGTCCCAGCAGATGGCTGCGACTGCTCCCTGGTGTTTGTATCCCAGTTGCTTGGTAAAATGTGCATCCATGGAAATGGCGGTGAGTAGACCTCAGAGACTCACTTCCGATTCAAGTTTAATAAACAGGGAGGGTTTATAAACAGGAAGTGTATCCTCACTGGAGCTTCCTGTGTGTTGTTCCTCTCTGCTCAGTGCTGGTATTTAGGGTGCTGGCACCCCGCCTCTCTCTCTGCACGCGCTCCGACATGATATGGCAGCGTGTGAGCTGGAAGCTGATGGAGAACGTTCCAGAGCGCTGGCTGGAGCCCGTGGTCAGTGGGATGGCGCTGGCTGTCGGCAGGTAGGGAGTCAAACTGGTAACCTGCGTCATACGCAATACAAAACAATGCAACATACAATCCAAGACTATAAACAAAACATGACACTATACACTTAAATGCAATACATAATGCAGTGCATTAAACAACACACAACCTATCCACATAGACAGGCACATATTGGTTGACATTATCTGTTTTTGCCAACCAGATATAATTACAATCACTAAATGCAAATTGATTTTTATAGAATGGAACTGCTGTCACATTTCACACAATTTATTATCTACACTGGAACAGTATATTTTATGTATTTTATTTGCTATGGACAACTACAAGCCGTCTCTCACTTTGAATGTCTCCCAGACCTGCAGCTCTGTCCAGGGTGCTGGGGAACCTGGTTCTGAAGAGCAAGAAGGCAGAGTTCCTCCTGACCCACAAGATGCTGCTGCTGCAGTACCACCACCAGGTGAGACACCAGTCTACACAGCTCTCTCCATGCCTTCATGCGGGGGGGTTGAAATACGTCAGGAACACACAGAGTACCGGAAATGTACTGTTACGATATTGGGGCATCTATGCGTGTTTCTTTGACCTCCCCTCTTAGTGCCCTGTGGGTGGAGCTGGGGGTTTGTGGGCGGAGCCTACTCTATTTAAGCCGCCAACATTCAAGGATGGCCCGTTCTCGCTTCCCTTGGGCAGACACACTACACA
This sequence comes from Malacocephalus occidentalis, assembly GCA_900312585.1. Classification (NCBI taxonomy): domain Eukaryota; kingdom Metazoa; phylum Chordata; class Actinopteri; order Gadiformes; family Macrouridae; genus Malacocephalus; species Malacocephalus occidentalis. The sequence goes on from OMOU01089859.1 coordinate 1,057, forward strand.
CACTCTGTACTTGTGTTTTAAGTGTCATCTGTAATGCGGCTAACCATTCCCTTTTGGCAATTGTTATGCCCTTATTATTTGTAAACCTTACATTGCAACATGGGCTTGTAACACACACACACACACACACATCTGGTCCTGACCAAGGAGGTCATGCATAGAACAATATGTTTTGTTGGACTGATGGGTGGTGTTGGACTGGTGTTGGACTGATGGGTGGTGCTATGCTGGGCGGACTTGTGTTTTTGCACTGATTTGTGGTGTTGGGCTGATAGTTGGTGTTTCCCTACAGACGTCCGTGTTGAGGACCATCCTGGGATACCTGGCAGCGGACAGAGAGAGGAGACCTCTGCTCATGCAAGTGAGCAGCTTTTAATTAAACACACATGTGGAAATATCTGTGCATAAAGATCAAAATATCTGTGTCCAGCACATCCAATGCCGCTACGCAGAGACCGATGATATAACCGTGATATAATGCACCACCATTTAATCACAATACTTATGTTTTGCAAATCTCCCAATACCGTGATATTTCTATCAGAATGGCTCCGGTGATCCCCACCCCTAGCAGATACAGTATACAGTAGTAGTGTGCGTGTGCGTGTGTGTGCGCAGGTATTAAAGAGTGTGTGTGCGGTGTGGTCGAGCCCCGGCTCGGTGAGGAACACTCCAGTAGAGCAGCAGCTGTACGTCAGCAGAGTCCTACTGCTGTCTGCCTCCCTACTGAGAGGAGAGGAGATCACACTGCTACGCTCTGGTACATACATACATACATACATACATACATACACACACACACACATACATACATACATACATACATACATACACACACACACACACACACACACACTGTATAATATATAATAAACTGCAGCTTCATACTTAATGAATCAAAGAGCCTGATATCTCTCTCTCTCTCTCTCTCTCTCTGTCTCTCTCTCTCTCTCTCTCAGAGCTACTGCAGTGCATGCTGGGAGGCATGCAGTGTCACTTGGACAGTGGTGTGGTACGGCTGCGGAGGCTGGGCATGGTGGTGGGCGAGTGTTTGAGCTCCTGTCTGGACATCAATGGCACCAAGCTAGCCTTCGAGGTAACCACTAAACGCTAGTTAGGTGCTGACCGCTAGTTAGTTTCTGACTGCTTACTAGATTCTAATATGCAAGATCAGGGTGATGAAGAAGGTGTTTAGGATGAGCAGGGTTGTGAGGATGATAAAGGTGATGTTGTGTGTTAGTATGAGCAGGATGTGGAGACCGAAGAACTACGGTCGCTGATGATTCCTCAGGAGGAAGAGGAGTCCGACCCTGAGCCTGATGACGGGTCAGTATACATTTCCTTTACATATTTAATTTGCCACAAATTTGATTTTTATGGATGCCTTTTGCCGTATCCTGTCTTCCATTTCCCCCAACATTTAGAAGAAAATCCTGTCCGGATGTGACTCCGCCCCCCCAGCAGGCACCAGGCCAAACACATCCTGCGCCAGAGGGGCCAGCAGCAGAGCCAGACTCTGACCTGGACAGGTAACTTTAGCTAGCAACCTACAGGTTGCTATAACTGCAGACCAGACTGTTCCTGTTACCTGGGCAGGTTAATATTACCTGCAGAGTGAACCTTAAGGAAGCGTTTGTTGTTCTTGTTTGTCTCAATAAATTAATATAGAAAGATAATAAAAAGTGTCATTTCTTGTCTGTGTCCAGTGACGATGACCTCACTCCGTACGACATGTCCTGCGACCAGGAGTTGAGCAAAGCTACGCCCCCTCGCTACCTGAGAGACTGCCTGGACGGTAATGGGGGTTTTATCAATAATAATACATATTCGGCACTTCCAATATGTAGCTTATTCTTATATTGTATCCAGTGACATTGTCTTTTGATGGCGAGGGTTTGTATGTTAAAGGTCCCTATTTTACCACCAGTGATGTTGATTTGCCAGCTTATCCAGTGGACTGTGCCAACTGGTAGTCTGTTCCGTCCATCATACCTCTGGGTGAACACACGCACCTGTCACTAAAGAGATTTGGAAATGTTTAGCATTGGCTAATCAACATGACGCTGGTTGGTATTATAGGGTCTCTTTAATGACCTCTGGGGTACGGACCAAGTTAGTAGTGGCTCCTGATGTCTGTTCATGGTGTGGAAGCAATGTAATCCTGCTCCCCACCCCACCCCAGCCATGCTGACCTCAGATGACCCGGGTCGAGTGGAGCTCAGCCTGAGAGCCGCCGAAGGTTTGGTGAGGAAGAACATCTCCACGACCAGAGAGGTCAGAACCCGCCAGAAATCCCTGGGTCTCAGACACTCAGTCAACTACACACACACACACATGCACGCAAACGCGCACACTCACACACACACACACGTACACACACACACGCACGCATACATAAACACATAAACACACACGCACGCATACATAAACACGTACAAACACATAAGCACACACGCACACACATGAACACACACACACAGTCTAAGGCATTCTCGATGACATTCTAGTCTTCAAACATTAACATATAAACACTCTGACTGATGAGTCTATTATTAACTATGGTAACTAAATCCATCTATTATTATTCATTATTCATGTTATATGATCTAAATCTGCACCTGCATGTGCACTGGAAATATTTAAATGTGTGTGCGTGTGTGTGCCTGTGTGCCTGTGTGCATGTTTGTATGTGTGTGTCCAGGTCAGCGTCCAGATGACCAAAGTTCTGCTCCACATGGAGGATAAGTTCAGCACCCCGGGGTTTCTCTCCCTCAGACACGGCACCATGGTTGCCCTCACCGTTACCGACTGCATCCCTGTAAGGGAGAACACCGTCGAACACTAACCTGACAAATTACTTTAAGTTGACGACCGCTAATGTTTGCACTCGAGATACTCTGCTCGATCGTGTCTAGTCACTTTCATTAAACTAACCGGCTGTGTTTGTTGTATCCCGGACAGGTGACAAAGTATCTGACCGCAGAGTTCTACTCCCTCAACTACAGCCTCCGTCAGCGCCTGGACATGCTGGAGGTGAAATGGAGCGCTCCCCTTTCTGCTGTGGGAGCCCTTTGTAGTATGTAGTCAGGCGGGTTCCACTGGGTCCTCCAGGCTTTGGTGATAGGAAGGTTAATCTGAGCATGGTGAGGCCAGACTGATGATCTGGCTCAGATCCATCTGGCCACGAGGCGGTGGCATTGCCTCTTCCAAACGTTACAAAATACTACGACCGATCATTGCTAAGGGGACGTTTGAGTTCACGCAAAGCAAGGAATGCCACAGTCTCCCTTTTTTTAATACTATGAGGAAAGTGTAGCAATCAATGAGCAATCAAAGGTGTTAAAAAATGAACAGACATTTTTTCTCACAGGAGATGTTTTTCATTTACTTCCAACCAGATTCATCAAGAGCGTTGCATAGTTATTTAATGTGATTGGCCAGAGTTTTTTTAACAATGTAATGCCACGCCCATATGGGGAACTCAAATCGCTGCCCAGCTAAGGCCAGACTGATATTCATTGTGAAAAGCAAACTTGAATACCGGACTTCACTGTAAGTCTATCGATGTTTAGAAGCAGTGTCTGCTGAATTACTGAATAGTAAATGACACATTCATATAATATTATCCTTTTGTACATTCTCAGGTGCTGGCCATGTCCGCCCAGGAGCTCTCTCGGCCAATCAAAGCAGGGCATGCTCCGACCGAGAGGGCTGCCTTGGTGGCGGAAGTAATGTCATATCCTGGAGACGACCCAGTCCACTGGCGACAAGTGGTAGAGCGACGGATCCAGGGCAAGACCAGGCGTATCAGCAAGGTGATCCATCAGCGACTCCATTAGACCAAAAATGATCAATGATCATCAAGGTTGCAGTAACTGGACAGAGTGCAAAGTAGCTATATATTTTATTTGCCATGAGTGCGGTGGTGGCCGGGCTGTGTATTGCTTTGTGTCAATGGGGCCAGGACTGTATTCCTCAATCTCCTCTCTCTCTCTCACTTTCTCAGGGCATCACACGACCCCCAGCTAAGGTCGCGGCTAACCGCTACGCTCCTGTGGCCGGATACTTCTTCTTCCCCCTGCTGCAGAACTATGACAGGTAAGAGCTCTCCACATGTGTTCCAGGACCATTTGAATAAACACACATGCACGCCCACACACACACACTGGAGAACATGGTTAAAACACTTTGTATTACCACACACTTGTATATGCTTGCCTTGTGCTGTGTGTTTTTGTATTTTATTGTGTGTTGAGTTATGTATAATTACATTGATTGTTTGTTTGATCGATCATGATAGTTAGGTAGTATCATGTTGTGTAATGTATTGTATTGAACCTCCACCTTTATCTCCACTAGGCCTCAGGTGACCTTTGACCTGCTGGGCAGTGACCACCTGGTCCTGGGACGACTCATCCACACCCTGGGACTCCTGGTGCACCTGGCGGTCAATGCTCCGGTACGCGGCCTAACCCCCCGGCCCCCCTGAACCCCATACAGCCCCATACACGCGTTAGAGGGGAAACAGCTTGTTTTATTGTCATACCCAGGGCTGCCCACTGGGCGGTGCTGAACTCTGACACAAAAGTCATACTGAAACTAAGATTTTATCATACATAGTTAATTCATAGTTCATAGACATTGAATTGAATTCTACACTTTTCTTGCTCTTTAATAACGCCTTATCTGTTCATATACAGTATATTGTACATATACATACACGTATATATACACAATTATTTTATTATTGCATTTGTGTTGATATGTACACCATATGTCCAACTACACACAACATAACATCCTGCCCCAAATAACATCCTGTATTTTATTTTCCTAATCTATTTGCAGCAAGGAAGCAGATATTGCATTATGTTGTGCTCTATTTGCGTAGGTTTATTTTATTATTCTAATCTTCTTCTGTTTCTCTGTAGGTTGCACCTCAGATGTGCCGGGCGTTGTTAGACTTTGTGTGGGCGCTTCGATATCATGCCGACCAGTAAGTAGGTGGAGATGTGACGCTACGGTGACCTGACCTCCACGCCTGTCTGACCGTCAATTGACCTGACCTCTCGCTCTGCCACAGAATGGTCAGGCGAGGCATCCTATTCGCTGTCTGCTCCGTCTTTCTGAGCATGCCCAGTGAGAGCCTGCTGCTGGAACTCGGCGAGCAGCTGTTTGAGACTCGCGCATGGCTAGCAGGTAACCACAATGTTACATATATACAGTATAGCCATGGTTTTGTTGTTTTTAACAGAGCCTGGGTAGTAGATAAGTTGTTATTGGCTGGTTAGCATGCTCACAGATAAAGGCCATGTTAGCTGTTTAACATACTAACAGATTAACTCAGGTAAAGCTAACAAAATTGCAGTCTAAGTTAGCAGTATGAGAGCTGAGCCTGAGAAATGTGTTTTGCTTGTAGTGATGGTTCAGACTTCAGTCACAGGTGTTCCTCATAAAGTGATGCACACCCCCACCCCCCGCAAGTAGAGTGAAGTCTTCTGGGAAATGAGTGATCCAGGATATCCTGTACCGACCGACAGTGACGTGATTGGCATATTTTTATTTTAGCTTGGAACACTGCAGGTATCACATCCTCAGGGAATTAGATGATTCAGTCAGGAAATTATTAGAATAACAATTTTAATATTTACTCATAGCAGACGCTTCTATCCTAAGTTACTTGAATTCAGATACATGAATTCAGATACATGTCAATAAGGAGCCGGGAGGGGTTAGGCATCTTGCTCTAGGATGCTTACACTATATTAACTAAAATTGCAATATTATGTTAATTAAGACTTTATTATATAAGTATACTAAACACGAAAATAATCGAGAAACGGTGTCATTAAAAGCTCATAAACACTCTACACTACAGATAAAGCTCTGCAGTTATGACAAGTGAAAGGACACAACAAGAATAAGACATGAGTTTAAAAGAACAGCAAACCAGACATATGTTTCAAAGATTTAAGTCAACAAATACAATGCTACATTCATATTGTTGTTGTTGACAGATGGTGATGAGGAACGGTAGGCACTAAACGCTGCCTCACTGTAGGTCTGTGGTCGTAGCTGCGCCAGGAAGAGTGTGTGAGGTGTTCTCTTTTTCCTCCAGATGTGGCCGAAACTGATGCGGATGCAGACTGCAGGAGTCTGGCTGTTCAGAGCCTCATTCTCCTGGAGAAGAGTTTGAAGAAACAACTGGAGGCTCCAACTATGGAAACAATTTGAAGAAGAGCTTTCTATGGATATAACTGTATTTTGTGTATAATAAATAAAAAACATCCACAATACTGAGCTATTTGCTTTCAACACTTGGCTGATAAGGACGGACATCTTGTTGCCAGTGTGTTGTTGTAGTGTGTCTTTGAGTGTCTGGCAAAATGAATGTATTATTATTAGTGTTGCCATTGCAGCACGGAGATTCCGTGGTCATGACCAAATTGGCACGGCAAAGGCACCCTAGAAAATGGATGATTGCTTGACCACCACACAGGAGACGAGACCAGGCCTTGGCTTAATATGGCAGAGAAGATGCGTGAACCCTCATATCCTAGGAGGACCGCTTCTTGAAACATAGGGTGAAACATATTAAGGCTGAGTCACAGGATGCTCTTGTTGTTGTAGACAAAAGGATGTCCTCTTGGACCACTTCCTGCGAAGAAATATCTCCCTCTCTGCACTGTCGTGTTCATGACGGATGTCCTGGGCAATATTCACACCCAAACACAAGAAGAAACATAAACACAGTAAAACGTAAACTAAGCCCGCCTGTACACTTCTGAATATATGTGCTTGTTATTTTGTTTTTCATTGGCATCTCAACACATGCATGCAGTTTTGTATCTGCATAATATATTCATACTAGGCTGGAAATTCTAGGTTTGAAAGTTAGAGTTTGAAATCGATACCATTAAAGTTGTATGTAAAAGTAACTTAAAGTAACTGAGTCATGTTATACAAAATAAAATACAAGGTTTTGCATTGTAAAGTTTTAAGGTTAAAAATGATACTGGATAATCTACTCTCCACCTGTTAATCTGCCCTGGGATATAACCAACAGATGGTGTCTGGTTGGATAAAGAGTCACATAAACCTCGTCCCTGTGAGTTAACTGGTTCAATCCTACAGCACAGTTCCTCAATAAACTATCACAGACTTTTGTCAAGTGAAGATGCAAGGTGATCGCGCCTCGGATCCTCTTCGACAATTTCCGTAACCCCGCCCCTTTAGTGTTCGACTTTGTTGTCAGGGGTAACAGGAGAGCTAACGGATTCACGTTAAGTGATGCTTTGCTTTACGTTTTAGTGGATTAAACGTGTTTTAAATCGATAGACAGCCAAAGACGATCGGCAGGTAGCTATTTCATGATCTCTTTGTTGTATAAAACGGTGTATTGTTATTATTATTATTGTTATTATGGTGTACAGTTAAGTAAGTGTTAGCTTCGGCTAACCTTTGCTAACTAACATGCTTGCTAACATCATAGAACATCAATGGATTAATGTTTTTATACGGCAGGTTTATTGCATATGATCCATATTATATATAGTATTAACCAACGGTATGGGCATACTCTACATTGTATGTTATATTGCTTTTTGCTTATTCAAATGGTACTGAACGTAAACGCTCATTGTGTGCCAAATACTTACAAACTAATGTAGTTCTAATGTACAGTAGTGTTATATATATATATATATATTACTGGGAGGGGATCACCTACTGCCACTAATGTAGTACTACTGTAGTACTAATGTAGTGCTATATTGGTTGTCATGAATTTGCTCTTATATCTGAACTTGAGTTCAGATATAATCGTAGTATGGTAGTAGCCCAGCAAATGTGTTTATTTGACAGATGCTTAACATTTCTATACTATCACTATACATGTTTTATCCTCCAGAGAAGTAAGTGTTTTTCTGATTGACACAAGTGATAATGATACTATAATCATATGCATCCTAATAATATTGAATGTATGTGTATAATATATTACAATACACATAATTCTATACATAAATAGCATTTGAAGGTGTTATACCAGCCATTATATTTAGGTCAAAATGTACATTCAATCGCTCCCATCTCTCCGACACACACAGAGTGGTGGGCCCATGGCGGTATATTTCGACCACCGCATTGAGGCTCCTCCGAGCAGTGGGGCTCCCTCCCAGTTGGCCTGGCACCCCGGGCACCCCATTCTGGCCGTGGCCTCCAGTGGCGCTGTGTCTGGAGGCAATGTGGACCTTTACCTCCAGCAGGTAACACACTTGACAACCAGCCAAGAATGATGTGTAACATACGGCACGATATGCCTAATATTATCTGTGTGTGAGAGAGATCTATGTATATGTGTGTGTATATATAATGTATATATGCGTATAGTTGACTGGTGTGTCTGTTGCAGGGGGAGTTTGTAGAGAGCTGCCATGTGGAGCATCTAGACCAGCAGGCCACAGCGCTGCGCTGGCACCCCATGAAGCCGGTGCTGGCGCTGGGCTGGGAGAGCGGTGAGGTGTTGCTCCTCTCACATCCCTCGGGAGAGCAGACCCCCCTGCCCAACACACATGCTGCCCCCGTCACCCTGCTGGAGTGGAGCTGCTCCGGCAGCCGCCTTGTCACCGGGGACCAGGTGAAAGAGAGAGAGAGAGAGAGAGAGAGAGAGAGAGAGAGATTAACTCTCATTATTTTTTATATCTTCAATGATCTTCCTATATTAAGTGCTGCTGTGTGGGCAGTGGTTACTCAGGAGGTAAGAGTGTTGTCTGGCGACCGAAAGCTTGCTGATTCGATCCCCGGGCTCTGCCTCGCCAAGTGTTGAGGTGTTCCTCAGCAAGACACCAAACCCTAACTGCTCCTGACGTGTTGGTTGTTACCTTGCATGGTTGAGCATTGTATGAATGGGTGAAAGTGAGGCAACTGTAAAGCGCTTTGGATAATTGCGCTATACTATTTGTTTAGGTTGTTTTTTCTTCTCTTGTCAAGAAGCTTGACTGTAGATCCTGTGTGAAACCAGTTTGATTTGGTGTGTTTAGATGGCCGTGTTGGCTGGGTGTTCTGATAGCTAGACTGTAAATTCAGTGTGAAGCCAGTTTAACGTGGTGCATTAAGATGTGCATGCTGGCAGTCTAGAAACTAGAATATAGATCCAGTGTGAAACCAGTTTGATGTGGTGTGTTTAGATGGGAGTGTTGGCGGTCTGGAAGCTGGATGCCAGAGGACGTCTGCAGGGTAACCACCTGGTGAAGCACGACTACACTAAAGCTCTGAGCTGCTGTATCTTCAGAGCCCCGCCCCCCGGAGAGTACGTAAACACACACACGGCCACTCACTACGTTTCATTCGTTAAATGTATTGATGGATTGGCTGAGTTGTGTTCGACACCTTTGTAAAATACTCTGTATCCTTACACCTAGTGACCACATTACATCAGTATTACTCCGCCAAACAAACCTTTTCAAAGAGTCAATGGCAACCATGGCAACCATTCTACTATATGATCGTCAATTACGCTGTTGAACTGAAGCCCGGATCATTTATCATCCGCCAGAACGAAAAGGGCCCCAAGTACGTATCTCTGTCATTTAATGAAAGCAAAAAAAATCATAAAGATTCTGGCGAATGAACTGCAGGGATTTTAGTTGGAGCAGCCAGAGCACCCGCTGTGTCCTGTCACTTAATTGGAGAAGCCAGTGTCTCCCTCTGTGTGGCTACGTCTGTGTGTTGTTCGGCAACCGCTCTGCTATGTCATTGAAGAACAACTACATTGTTTGGTAGAAGAATGATTATTTGTTCATCCATAAACTGTTTGCTGTGTGGTTCATTTATGAAACCTTAATGTTGTTTAATGTAGTAACCACTTTGAAAATGTAACCGCTTTGTAAAAGCAATAAGCCCCGCGAGGCCATGGTTTATTGTGAGCAGCTAAGGGGGTTATAAAATCACGGTAAGCGTGGCCTCGCAGTGCTTATTGCTCAAAGACATAACAGCTACTGACATACAGACAACCTAAAGGGTACCTATGAATGTATTAGTGGTACGTGTGATGTTGCAGAGAGAAGTGTCTGTGTGTGTGTACATGCGTGTGCGTGTATATTGAGGTAGCATGTGTGTGTGTGCTGTATATTGAGGGAGTGTGTATTGTGTGGTATTGTGTATGTCATTTTAAGGTGGAGTGTGTGTGTATTAAGGTTTGTATATTGTATAGTGTATGTTGTGATGTGTGTGTGTGTGTGTGTGTGTTGAGGTAAAATGTAGTATTGTAGGAGAGTGTATATTGAGGTGTGTGTATATTGAAGTATGTTTTTCTTGGTGATGAGTGTATATTGTGATATTTGTGCGTGTGTGTGTGTTCCAGGGACATGGTGGTGCTGGCCAGAGCAGCGGTCAGTGGAGATGAGAGGGCGCTGGATCAGTTCACCTGGGGGAGGGAGGGGAG
>OMOU01089861.1:0-16999 GCA_900312585.1 Malacocephalus occidentalis
GATGGAGAAACCTGGAAGGGGGTGATTGGGAGGAACGGCCTACCCGATCTGAACCAGAGTGGTGCTTTGTTGTTGGACTTCTGTGCTTGTCATGGACTGGCCATAACAAACACCATGTTCGAACATAAGGTGGCTCATAAGTGTACCTGGTACCGGGCCACCTTAGGCCAAAGATCAATGATCGACTTTTTGTTGTATCAGCAGATCTGCGGCTGCATGTTTTGGACACTCGGGTAAAGAGAGGTGCAGAGCAGTCAACTGATCACCACCTGGTGGTGAGTTGGATCAGATGGCGGGGGAGGCTGCTGGACAGACCTGGTAAACCCAAGCGGGTAGTGAGGGTGAACTGGGAACGTCTAGTGTAAGCCCCTGTCCGTAGGGTATTTAACTCCCACCTCCGGAAGAACTTCTCTTGGATCCCGGGGGAGGTTGGGGACATGGAATCCGAGTGGGCCATGTTCAGAGCCTCCATTGCAGAGGCGGTGGCTAGGAGCTGTGGTCAGAAGGCTGTCGGTGCCTTTCGTGGCGGCAACCTAAGAACCCGCTGGTGGACACCAGCGGTAAAGGAAACCGTCAGGCTGAAGAAGGAGGCCTTTCGGGCTTGGTTGGCCCAGGGGTCTCCCGAAACAGCAGGCGGGTACCGGGAGGCCAGGAGGGCTGCAGCCTCAGCGGTCGCCGAAGCAAAAACCTGGGTGTGGGAGGAGTTCGGGGAGGCCATGGAGAAGGACTTTCGGTTGGCCTCAAAGAAGTTCTGGCAAACCGTTCGGCGACTCAGGAAGGGAAAGCAGGGCTTAGCTCATCCTTGGAAGATATTCATGGACAGAATGTGTAGCCGAGGTGAGGAGAGTGTCCGGTTAGGGGACCTCAGAATTGCATCCCTGCTCTTTGTAGACGATGTAGTTCTGTTGGCTAGCATGCACTGGGGTGGTTTGCAGCCGAGTGTGAAGCGGTCGGGATGAGAATCAGCACCTCCAAGTCTGAGGCCATGGTTCTCTGCCGGAAAACGGTGGAGTGCTCCCTCCGGGTTGGGAGTGAGTTGCTTCCTCAAGCGAAGGAGTTCAAGTACCTCGGGGTCTTGTTCACGAGTGAGGGAAAAATTGAGTGGGAGATGGACAGACGGATTGGTGCGGCATCTGCAGTAATGCGGGCGCTGTACCGGTTCGTTGTGGTGAAGAAGGAGCTGAGCCGGAAGGCGAAGCTCTCGATTTACCAGTCCATCTACATTCCAACCCTCACCTATGATCACGAGCTATGGGTAGTGACCGAAAGAACAAGAGTTCCAGAAAAGTAGAGGAGACCCCGGGGCAGACCCAGAACCCGCTGGAGGGATTATATCACCCATCTGGCCTGGGAACACCTCGGATCTCCCAGGAGGAGCTAGAAAGTGTTGCTGGGGAGAAGGGCACCTGGAGAGCCCTGCTTAGCCTGCTGCCTCCCGGCCCCGGATAAGCAGAAGCAAATGGATGGAACAGATGGATGGATAATCCTGGGTATATTGAACTTGCTTCAACAATTACGACTATGATGTTGGGGTTGCCGTTGCAACTTTTTAAAATGTATTTTTAAAGACAATTTAAGACAATTGGAGATGTGACCGGCACTAGAATTGCTACCTTGAGGGAGACGTTCTTGCCGAAGGTGACGTCTCCGGACACGGTGAGATGGTCAAGCTCCAGCATGTCTGGTATGTTGTCGAATCTGGTCAAAAATTCCTGCACCTGGAGCAGCACAATGAGCACAAGAGCTGCATCAGAGCAGATCACCACACGCTGCTCCGTCCAGTTAGAGAAGCAAACAGTTATTCATTCATCCTCAGGGAAGACATTAGGGTATGAGAGCATCAGGAAGACAAAATAGAGATGAGAAGAGTGCCAAAATAATGACAGATTACAAAAAGACAAAGAGGGGAAGCATTTACAATAGTAATAAACTATAAGCATACAAAACAACAAACAAACAAATGTAATGAGCGCAAATATGCATTCAATTATACATGGAAAAGGTGGTGGGTGGGGAGGGGGCCAGTTGGGGAAACAACTAGAGTCTCTGTTGTAAGGTCTGGTGGCTGCCGGCTGAGGTTCTTCTTCTCCAGGTCATGAATTTTTAAAAACATGTAATGCACACCGAGGAGTTGACAAGTCAACAATATATAATAAGACCACCTAAAATCACAAGTTTATGAAGGAAGAGGTTGCCGTTGACAAAGAATAACTCTAGTCCCTTTTACAACCATGCCAGTGCGCCACAGTACAAATCACAACACGAAAGAGAACATAAGAAGAGATTATGGGTCCATCTCCGTAACTCGTAACAAATGATTACATTCATTTTTCCTCTGCTGGGTCCATTTCTTAATCAATTGGTGCGTTTGCCTTCCCGGTTGTTAGATATTAACGCAGCTATGCTTGCTGCAGTTGAGCTTTGACAGCTATAGTCTTTGGTGTTGCAATGGTTACAAGTTGGGTAGCAGATGACTTTAGAAGTCATTGAACTTGAGCCGAACAAAAGAGCTGAACTAAAGAGTATCCACCCAGACCATGGTATAACAGTATAACCATCATTATTTCTTGTTCATTTAATGAGCTTTTGTGTATGTAGAGATGGTTGCCTCCTCCCCAGCTAAAAGCTAGCTAGTGACGTCCAACTGTGCACTGCAAAGACTCCAGCCAACAGCCTATTAGCACCTACGTACTGTGCCTGCATGAGAGGAAACTCTCCATGCCAGCAGGTGCAGCTTCATCATTCAAAAAAGGAAACCGGGAAGAACTAGGACTGGGGCTAAACAAACCATTGTTATGACACATACAAGAAACAAAGCAGCGTTTGTCTACCAGTTTCATGCCGCTTGCCACTCGCCACTTGTTGGAATGATTAGATTAACCTTTTGGCATGCCCTCTGAATGAAAGGCGGCCACAACAGCCCCCTACCTTTGTGAAGGAGCTGCCCAGCTTGACGTGCGGCGTGGAAGGGAACTCCCGCTTCTTGCTCATGGTGAGCGAGCCGGCGTCCAGGCTGTACAGGTTGGACATGACCAGCAGCAGGTCAGAGGAGGTTTTGACCGGCAGGAAGCGGCTGCGCGGCACGTTGACGCCCAGGGCGTTCTTGAAGCACTTGATGGCGGCACCCACGGCTGTCTCTAGCTGGATGACATTCAGCCCTCCATCCAAAGTCTGCTTGAGGGAACATGACGACGGCAGTAAGAAGAGTCCACAGCTGCATGACTAACATAACCGCGGCTGCAAGGTGTTTTAGGCAACTTCATTTATACAGCGTGCTTAAAACCAATTGTAGCATAGTCAGTGCCTCAATGCCACATACGTGGCTTTAGTTCGGGGCTCCTCCAAGGACATAGGCAGGTTGTGGTGTTTGAAGTCCGGTTTGTTGTCAAGTTTATAGGTGAAGTAAAATAGTATGGAGCAGATGATGGTACCGGTAGCTGCTAGCTAGCATGCTAGTGCTCCCTCAAGTGTGTGCTGGTGGCTGACTTAACCTGTGGTGCACTGATTGACCAATGCACCACAGGCTTGCAGCCCCACCCCCCAGACTCTAACTGGGCCAGGTGAGGCCAATTAAGCCAGCCAGCCATGGACTGGACTTTCTAGACTGGTGTTAATATGCACCTGTTAGTTTGTGGTGTTTTGTGCTGTCTTACATCTTCATGGACTATGCAAGGGAAGTTGCTAAGGCAAAAATACAGTTGCTCGGAGCTGTATTGTAGTCGGCTAGTCTAGATTAGAAGCTGTTCCACTCTCAGCCAGAAGATTCTGCACCTGATCACCGATGTCCGCTGCCTAGCCGCGTTTATATTTATTCCAAGTTGCTTTGAATAAAATAGTCGCCTAAATGAATTTGTGGAAAAATGAACTTGGAAACTGCAACGACAAATAAGCTTCACTGATGCCGTCCTACGATTTTGATTTTAGTATTGGGTTTAGAGGTAGCCCGATTTTTGTATCTTGAATGAAAACTGCTGCATCTCAACTGCTGACTGGCCGGTATTATATAAGATATACTGTATGATATGTTTGTTGTGGGCTCTCCTGCCATCAGCACCTTTGGGTTAACGATGATCTCCAGGTCCATGGCATTCTTCTCATGCAGCATCTTGATAGCAGGCAGGCTGATCCACAGGTTGTTGGTGTTAAAGATCTTGAACTTGGTGACCGACTTGAACTCGTCCACGTGGGCCTTGGGCACCTGGGCAATCTCCAGCAGCCTCAAGTGGTCTTCGTACTGGATCAGAGTACCTCCCTGCAAGGCAAGAGAACAACGCTCAGGTCAATGATATACATCAAATATGTTCTAGCACCATTTTCATGTTTCATTCACTTCATGTTTGGCAATGATCCACATTCTCATCATTCTCATAATGTTTTTAAAACTAAGATTTCAGATGTTTACTGCAGTGATTTTGTCCGATGATCCGCAGAAATCACCTGTGACCTCTACTAAGCCACCAGGGTTAATTGATCAAACATATAAAACCATCAATATAAAAACGCAAAAAGACAGCACCAAATAAAATACTGCCTGGTATCAGACAGCAACTGTCTGGGGTCCACCGACCTTCACGTCAGCACGAGTTTTGTCTGTGACCTCCATGATGAACTCGCAGCGCCGGTCGGCCGGCTGGCTCATCAGGTGGTGGAGGATGGAGAGGTCCACCGTGGCGCCGAGGTTGTCGATGTTGGACACAAAGATGTACTCCTTGCCCTGGGCCAGCAGCGTATCCAGCAGGCCTGAGTTGTGGAAGCTGGCGTAGATGTCTCCATGGCCTGGTGGGTACCAGGCATCCGCGTTCTCCCCCTTCATGCCAAGGTCCTTGGCTATCGGCAGCAGGGACTCCTTGTTGATCCTCGGGTATCTGTTTTTTGTCATTGGGGAAAATTATGAGGAAGACCATAATGGGGATATCAGGGAAAAAACTAAGGGCACTTGGTAATGAATCGAAATGAAACAAAATGAAATGAAACGGGCATGAGAAGAGAGAGAGAGAATGCATTGCGTCTGAGAATTTTTTACCTGCTCTGGTTGAACGTGTGGATCTTGACACGGTGGTGTGTGTATTTCTGCAGGATCTTGTTGGTGTCTTCGTCAGTGTTGAAGGAGTTCATCAGAACCAAGGGAACATCTGCATTAAACGCCTTGTTCAGGTGCTGACCGACAGACAGACAATAAATTGATTCAGATTAGATGAAGCCCAATGATGTCAATGTTCAATGGTCAATGTAGGTCAACCTGGAAGTCATTTATAGCTGCTGTACCAATTTTAGATTTGGTGGTGATCTACCAATGCCCTACTGTCCTACCCTAGTCTACACATATAGTTCACATGATAGAATTTGCCACAAAATCAGGGTTACTAAGGTGCTGTAGGTAAGGTTTGTCAGAAATGGCCTAGTCATTAGGTTTCAAAATCTTGTTCCCTCGCATACAAAAACATTGATTGTACAAAGCGTATCTTCAAAGCAAATGTAGTTTCCAAACGATGGAGGTAATAGAATTTTTTACTTGACTATTGGGCAGCCGACATACGTTGCATGTTATATTGGATGTACTACCATCTTCAGCCTAGCTATCCATCCATGGATGTAAGCACATTTCTCCTCCAGTGTACTGGGGACTGCGCTTCCTTTAATCCCCACAACATTCCCCAAGTACTCTGGTTTTGAGTCACTCCCTGAGAGTCTGGATTAAATAGAGAAAGAACTTTGGTTTTCAACCCCCCTCCCTTTTAAGCCCCCATTGCTTTTTAACACAATTCAGAATGCGGCATTTCACAATTGGCAGAGGAAAGGTCTTAAATGTTTTAAAGATGTTTTCACAGAACTTTTCCCCCTTTCGTCATGATATGCAGGGCAGGGAACTCACTTTCCAGAAAGACAACCATTTAATCCTTACTCTGTCAGCTAAATGGGCTGTTTTCACATCCCATGATCTAATACTGTACTAGACTCCCCTGTGTTGAATGAGAAGGAGCAAGATCTTGGGGTACCACTAACTGAGGATATCTGGCATTCCGTTCTTGGATTCTTTCATTGCACTCGTCCTCAATGTGTCACTCTCTTAATATTCTCTTAACTCTTAATATTTAAAGTGGTACCCTAAATTAACGTCTCCGGCTAAAACTGGTGAAATATTCATTCATTCATTCATTCATTCGCTTCCGGTTATCCGGGGCCGGGTCGCGGAGGCAGCAGGCTAAGCAGGGCTCTCCAGGTGCCCTTCTCCCCAGCAACGCTTTCTAGTTCCTCCTGGGGGACCCCGAGGCGTTCCCAGGCCAGATGACATATATAATCCCTCCAGCGGGTCCTGGGTCTGCCCCGGGGTCTCCTTCCAGTCGGACGTGCCCGGAAGACCTCTAAGGGGAGGCGCCCGGGAGGCATCCTGGTCAGATGCCCGAACCACCTCAACTGACTCCTTTCGATGCGGAGGAGCAGCGGCTCTACTCCGAGCTCCCTCCGGATGTCTGAGCTCCTCACCCTATCTCTAAGGCTGAGCCCAGCCACTCTCGCTTGAGGCAGCAACTCATTCCCAACCCGGAGGGAGCACTCCACTGTTTTCCGGCAGAGAACCATGGCCTCAGACTTGGAGGTGCTGACTTTCATCCCAACCGCTTCACACTTGGCTGCAAACCGCCCCAGTGCATGCCGGAGGTTGCGGTCAGAACTACATCGTCCGCAAATAGCAGGGATGCAATTCTGAGGTCCCGAAACCGGACACACTCCTCACCTTGGCTACGCCTTGAAATTCTGTCCATGAAAATCACAAACAAAATTGGTGACAAGGGGCAGCCTTGGCGGAGCCCAACACCCACAGAGAATGTGCTTGACTTTGTGCCGAGAATACGGACACAGCTCTCACTTTGTTTGTACAGGGACCAAATGGCACGTACTAACGGCCCTGGCACCTCATAATCCCGCAGTACCCCCCACAGGATTTCCCGGGGGACACGGTCATAAGCCTTCTCCAAGTCCAAGTGCCTCTTACCCAGAGAGCGTGTTGGTCGGGTTCAGGAGTTCCACAAAGAGTTCCTTCCACCGCCCGAGTATAGCCTGAGCTAAGCCCTGCTTTCCCTTCCTGAGTCGCCGAACGATTTGCCAGAACGTCTTTGAGGCCAACAGAAAGTCCTTCTCCATGGCCTCCCCGAACTCCTCCCACACCCAGGTTTTTGCTTCAGCGACCACTGAGGCTGCAGCCCTCCTGGCCTCCCGGTACCCGTCTGCTGTTTCGGGAGACGCTTGGGCCAACCAAGCCCGAAAGGCCTCCTTCTTCATCCTGACGGCTTCCTTCACCGCTGGTGTCCACCAGTGGGTTCTTAGGTTGCCGCCACGGCAGGCACCGACAGCCTTCTGACCACAGTTCCTAGCCGCCGCCTTTGCCATGGAGGCTCTGAACATGGCCCACTCGGACTCCATGTCCCCAACCTCCCCCGGGATACAAGAGAAGTTCTTCCATAGGTGGGAGTTAAAGACCCTCTGGACAGGGGCTTCCACCAGACGTTCCCAGTTCACCCTCACTACCCACTTGGGTTTACCGGGTCTGTCCGGCAGCCTCCCCCGCCATCTGATCCAACTCACCACCAGGTGGTGATCAGTTGACAGCTCTGCACCTCTCTTTACCCGAGTGTCCAAAACATGCGGCCGCAGATCTGCTGATCATTGACCTTTGGCCTAAGTTGGCCCTGTACCAGGTCCACTTATGAGCCACCTTATGTTCGAACATGGTGTTTGTTATGGCCAGTCCATGACTAGCACAGAAGTCCAACAACAAAGCACCACACTGGTTCAGATCGGGCAGGCCGTTCCTCCCAATCACCCCCTCCAGGTTTCTCCATCGTTGCCCACGTGCGCGTTGAAGTCCCCCAGTAGAACTATGGAGTCCCCGGATGGCACCCTTTCCAGGATGCTCTCCAAGGACTCCAAGAAGGCAGGATACTCTGAACTGCTGTTTGGTGCATAAGCACACACAGCAGTCAGAGCCTTCCCCCCCAACGGCTTGTAATGGCATGGAGGCGACCCTCTTGTTCACCGGGGAAAACTCCAACACAGCGGTGCTCAGCCAGGGACTTGTGAGTATCCCCACACCCACCTGGTGCCTCACACCCTGGGCAACTCCGGAAAAGTAGAGAGTCCAGCCCCTGTCCAGGAGATTGGTTCCAGAACCGGCACTGTGCATGGAGGTAAGCACAACCATATCTAGTTGGTACCACTCCACTACCGTTGGCCCCTCCCCTGGGACCACTTGGGCACCCAAACCCGATTCTTCGGGGGGAGCCGCGAATGTATTTTAAATTTTATTGAAAAAGTGTCACAACAATGCGTCACCACCGGTGTGTATAGTTTTGATGCGGAATATTCGCACACTATTTTTTTCCACATTTTTGCATGTGTAACGGTCTTAAACATTAGTCAGACACCACGGCCCAGCTCCAGCTCTCCACTCAACAACGTCAGCTAGACAACTGGTACCACCACATATATATATATATATATATGTTTTCTGTATTAACAAATAATGACATGTATATATAGAAAAATGTCTCTTCTTGCTATTTAATCTTTTTTTGCCTACTTTCTTTTGTGTACTGTCGCCTGCCATGTCACAAGAAGTTCATGGTTGATGTACATGTGACAATAAAACCCCCTGTAGTTTTCTCACAGAGCCAACAGGTCTGTAGACGATGCCATCAACATGGTCATATATATATAAATATAGTGGCAGCCTAGAGAGAAAGTGTAGTAGGTGGACCAATTGGAATGAGCAGACCGAACGAGGGTGCAGACCGAACCAGTGTTGCGGCGTAATGTATTTTACGTATGTATTTTATTTCAAAAGGATGCGGGAAAGGGGAGAGGAAAAAAATGCGACTAAATCTTCGCCTTGGACCAAGCACCAACAAGGCCATGCTTTCCCACTCCCAATAAAAGTCCATAGTAATGTAAATTGTTCAAAACAGGGTAGCCAGAGGCCGCTTAGCCAGAGACTGGCCCAATGGACTGTCCTGGTCTCCACTGTCCTCTCACCCAAGCCAGTCTGCTTGGCCTTTGTTCTCTGCTGCTTATAACTATGGCTTGATTCATTTTCAATTGGTCCTTAATTGGATCAGGGATCAAGCTCTCACATACCCCTCTTCAGCTCTGACTATGGTGTAGAGCGACAGACAGCAGTCATCCCTTCTGGACATGGCATCTCTCCGCTCCTCCCAAGGTCACCTCCCGAGGTCTCCTCTGGGGCAACTCCCGAGGTGTCCTCTGGGTTGGCGTTCCTGCCAGGGGGCTTCGCTGCAGGTGAGCCGGACCTTGCATTCTCTGAACCAGAACCAAACTACTTCTTACTTCGAACCAAACATCGTCCTTCTTACTGTCCTGCCGCACGCGCCCTCAATGTCTCCTCCATGTTAGCCCTTGTTTTACCAGCCTCTGACGTACTCCACTCCCATCAGGTCTACCCACAAGGACTCGTGCCCGCATTCTCCACCATATGTGGCAGCCCGGCCAAGCGTAGTGGGTGGACCAATTGGAATGAGCAGACAGAACCAGGGTTGTGGCGTGACAAACGTATGAATTTTATTCCAAAAGAATGTGGGGAAAGGGGAGAGGAACAAAATGCGACTAAATCTTAGGATCCACCAACAAGGCCAGGCTCCACATCATCCTTTCGGGCTTGGCCCGGCCGGGCCCCGTGAATCCAGGCCCGGCCACCAGACGCTCGCCAACGAGCTCCCCTCCCAGGTCTGGCTCCAGAAGGGGGCCCCAGTTTCCCTTGTCTGGGCGAGGTGACCGTAATCTTGGGAAGCCTTTTCATGTTAAGGTCTTTGAATCGCTCTTGGTTTGGCCCCTCCCCTGGGACCACTTTGCCTTGGGAGACCCTACCAGGGGCTATTGCCCCGGACAACACAGCTCCCAGGGTCACCGGGGCACCCAAACCCCCCCACCACGATAAGGTGGCAATTCTTTTTGGGGGCCATAGACCTAGATGGCTATAGACCCCTCTCCATTGGCTGACCATCAATCTTGCGCTTATTTGTAATCATCATGTAACATGACTTGCCCCACTCATACGACCACTTCTCCAATTTTTTGCTTTTCCTATATTCTGTAACACATGAGGCGCATTTCTTCCCCCCGTCCATATGGCTCCATTGTCTGTATATATACAGGGCTGAATCCCCCGCTGAATACCATTTTTGATTTAAAAATCCTTAGATACATCAGCTCCAACCACCAGCCTGTTTAAAAATGGTATATCCCTCCAATACCAATTTTACTTAATTGGACAAGCAGTCCTTCCCTCCACATAGAGTATAATACATTTTCAATGTCAAAATATACTATAACCAGCAACGCTTTAATTTTTAGTGTCTTTTCTACCTCCTTACTTCCTCTAACTAGAGCATTTATTGTGGACCGTCCTTTTCGATCCACTCTGAAAACTACTCAGTAATCCTCTCCATTTCAGTACATGATAGCCTACGAACTACTGTCTTCTCCATCCAGTTGCATCTGTGTGACGTCTCTGGGCCTACAGCTACCAGGATTAGCAGGATCCTTCCCTGGTTTGTTGAGTGGCAATATTACTGCCCCTCCAGATGTTATTAAAGTCTCAGCAGTAGTTTAAATCTTTCTATTGGTAGCTGCTGGAACATGGCATAGGCGGTCTTGTCCAGAATCTGTATACCAGCTGTACTGTATATCCAGTACCTTGTAATGCTATTTTGAGTTCTGACATTGTAAATTCCACATGTCACCCTTTCTCTTTTCATTCTCTCTGAGTGTCCTTCTGCTGCCTGTGAATGTCATCAAGGCTGTACTGCAGCAAACGCCAAACACATCAGCCTTGCCTTTGTCTGATGCTGCCATTCTCTCCCCATCAAACATCGCCAGAATGTTGATGGACATCCTATTCCCACTTATTTGCTTCAACATGGACCAGACATCCCCTAACTGTACTCCTCTGCCAATGGTGGAACAGAACTCTCTCCATGCCCTCTTGTTCAGACCTTTATCTATCCTATGAGCCACTGCTCTTTTTCTTTGGCAGTCTATGCGATTCTCTGAGTGCCTTACTTTGTTCTTTAACTGCTCTGTTGAATTAGTTGAATTGGTTGTTATCTCTAAACCGGATCACAAAATCGAAATTAGATCGTAACCAAGTTTCTTGCACACATACTACATCTGGAACTACTTCTAATTCATATATATAGTTATTGGCCA
This sequence comes from Malacocephalus occidentalis, assembly GCA_900312585.1. Taxonomy (NCBI): domain Eukaryota; kingdom Metazoa; phylum Chordata; class Actinopteri; order Gadiformes; family Macrouridae; genus Malacocephalus; species Malacocephalus occidentalis. The sequence continues at coordinate 11,218 of OMOU01089861.1, forward strand.
TTGGCTATGAGGCTTCTCGCTTTCCACCGTAGTATGTGTAGCATAATTAAAGTATTAACCCTAATTTTGTATATAATTTTCTCCACCTTCAATTTCTGCCAGCAATGCATGTATCTGGTCTGCCTTTACATCTCTCTTACCAAGGAATCTTCCTGCTGCCGCCACAATACTCTTGATTCTGTCACTTTTCTTTTTTCAGCAGATAAAGACTACAAAGTTCACTTTATTCACTACTACGTGTCATCATCATCTTTACTGCTTGTACAAGCACTCTGTAGGTACGTGGGCTTGGCCCTGATTCTTGTTACTTTGCGCTGCATTTCTTTGGGCCATTTCACGAGACTTCCTATTGTTTGTTCCCTCCCTCCTTATGAATGAGAATATGAAACTTTGTTAATTATTGTAACTTTCAGGACTTCTCTGGCTTCAGCCTCCAAATGCAGCATTGTGCTCTCCCCCACAGTTACAGCATTTCACAGTTTAGCATCCTTTTCACATTTTCCATACTCATGTTGGCCTCCACATCTCACACACCTTAGTTTTCCTTTACTTCTTTGGTATGCATGACACCTGAATGGTTTGGGAAAGCACTCCCTCCTGCTGTAATGTATGTATCCCATTTGCACTGATTTACAGATAGTTTTTTCAAAGTGAACTAACCAATAGTGTTTCCTTCAGTGACCCATCCCTTTTACTCTTAATCCTTGCAGCATTAATTACTTTGCCTCTGTGCATCTCTTTTTTTTTACATATTCAGTGGGACTCCTGAAACGATTCCTGTCAACTTTGCCAATGCTGCAGGGATATAAGCCTTAATCTTTTCCCCTTGAATGACGACATTCTGAATATCTTTTCCTGCTGTTGTGCATCATAAAGTTCTGTCTTTTTTGTCTCTATGCAGTACAGGTGTTAGGGCTGGGTGCTGGGGACTCAAACGCACGACACAGGAGATGAAGGGGTTAATGAGATTTATTATGACTCACACAAGCAGGGATATGACGGGTTCGGGAAGACACGGCGATGGGTTCGGGAAGACACGGCGATGGGGTCGGGAAAACACGGTGATGGTTTGGGATCAGGAGTCGGGAGGACACGGCGATGGGTTGGGATCAGGAGTCGGGAGGACATGGCGATGGGTTTGGGAGGACACGGCGATGGGTTGGGATCAGGAGTCGGGAGGACACGGCGATGGGTTGGGATCAGGAGCCGGGAGGACACGCGATGGGTTTGGGAGGACACGGCGATGGGTTGGGATCAGGAGTCGGGAGGACACGGCGATGGGTTCGGGAGGACATGACGATGGGTTCTGGAAGACACAGCGATGGGTTCGGGAGGAGGGGTCGAGAGAACACGACGATGGGTGATTCCTATGGTTATGCTTTGGGAAGATCTGGCCCCGACTGAAGGTGTGAGCTGGGTTTTATAGACAGAAGGAGGGTTGATTGTGATTTGGAACAGGTGTGCGGAAAATCGTCCGTGAGCGCGAACCGAAATGCTGGGGGGGGCGTCACCCTTGGGGGGCATTGCCTTGCCAGCGCGAGCGGAGCGAGAGGCAGAGGACGTATGTTGCGGCAGAGCTGTAACAACAAGCTCTGGTTATCTGCATATTTCCACTGCTTTTATTGTTGATTGTATTTTGAATGCTTCTCTTATTAATGGGAGTGGGTGTGACAATCATGACAATCAAGGGTTGGAATTAACACAAAGCAGGAATTCACAGAACAGACTACAAAATGGCAGACAGCTACAGGTGAGGGGCAGGGACAAAAAGGAACATGAGAAACAGAATACACAAATAACCAAATAGACTAACATGTGGGGAACAGAACAGGAGATACAACTTGAACCCACTAACTAGAACATCAGGGGAAAACATACAAGGAAGGAGGTTCACTCTGACAGCTGGGGGCGGAGACGGAACACAACAAAGACCAAATAATGAAGCCAATGTCCAGCAAGCAGTGCACAAAACCCAAAACATCATCTCACTTGAAGGGTACAGGGAGAGAGGCCCTTAATACAAGTTTTGTGATTTTATGACCAATACAAAAATGGAAATGTCTGGCTAATCAAGATCAACTTTAGCTAGTCTTGTGGAGCCAGGCTTTCCACGGTGACATAGTGCAAATAAACTGACTAGACTTCAACTAATAAAAGCACTGAAATAGCAATAACGGCTTGGGCATTCCCTCCCTGATCGATCACATTTCTAAGTGTGATAGATGATGGCTTTCAAAGCCTGTCATGAACGTGATTTTTTTGGGTTCAACTTATCCAATATTGAGTGAACTCCTTCTTTGAGATTGAAATCAGCTGTCAGCCGAAAATCCAGACAGCCCAGGGAAACACTCCCTTGAGAGTTCTGGTGTAAGCTTCAACATATCCTAACCTACTACTTGAAATAGCCCCCTGCTATATTGTGTTGTTTGTTGTCCTATTTGTCTCATCATATGGGCAGCTTATATGTATATATCTTTTAATTTATTTCTACTTTGCACTCTCCTAGGGATACATTTATCCTTTGTTTGGTGAATGGAGGTTCCAGCTTTGTGGCTGGCTTTGCCATCTTCTCCGTGTTAGGTTTTATGTCCTATGAACAGGGATTGCCCATATCTGAAGTAGCAGCGACTGGTAAGGCCAACCCAATAAAGGACTGTTTTGATTTGGTAATTCATTATCTTTATTTCTCTTAAATCATCAGATGTGATCACAATTTTTCGTTTTCTTGAACCCAGGACCTGGCTTGGCATTTATCGCCTACCCTAGAGCAGTAGCCATGATGCCTTTACCTCAGTTATGGTCTGTGTGCTTCTTCGTCATGGTCATCTTACTTGGTGCTGACACACAGGTGAGCATGTTTGGGTGAGCAAGAATGTCATTCAGCCCATTCTTAAGAAGTCTTAAGAATAGCTTCCATCATAAACAAATACCCAGCTTACCTATGGAATGGCATATCATTAAATATTAAATACATACATTAATAAATACATATTCTTATGAAATAAATAAATATGGCTATTAAATAAATTCTAAAATAAAGAAATATATGAATAAAAATAAATGTTAACAGAAATTAGTCACTATAGTTCAATGAAATAATACATACATTTTAACTGGTAACTTATGTTCTTTATTTAAATTCTTGACATTTGAATTATTTTCTTTCAATTATTTTCTTTTTTATTTAAATTCCAATCTTGCGAATGAATTAATGTTGTTCACTGCATTATCTAGTTCATATAGTCTGCATGAAACAATGCAATAAAATGCCCAGGCCAAATATCTAAGATATGCTTTTAGTCAACCATTTCAGATCATTGTAGCTTCACCACGGCAGACCCATGCCCATAACATCCACCATTGCATCATGATGTATCCATCATCCAACATGTGGTTGGCGTAGTGCCACACTGCATTACCATTTTGGCCTGAATGTCCTTGAAGATGCCTGTATGTCTGTGTTTGCATTTGCATGCATGTATTTGCGTACACACACACAATTTAATTAAAAACAACAGGAACCTCCAATATTAACAAAAGTCAACTTAAAATGCACACTATTTACTTTTTGTCCAATGGTGTTATTTGTGGCTGTCCCCCTCTTTATTTTCACGCCTTCACTTAAAAGTAATCGTGTGAAGTCTCATTCTTCTTTAGTGATTGATCTTGCTTGCTGAGTTATTGTAATTTTTTCTGTCAGTTCGTGAGTCTGGAGTGCCTGATGACCTCAGTGACAGACATGTTCCCCAGCGTGTTCAGACGGGGCTACAGACGAGAGCTGCTCCTGCTCGGCCTCTGCACCGCCTGCTTTCTGCTGGGCCTCCTTCTTGTCACGGAGGTGATCCCACACACACGCCACCATCCATCTCATCAGTCACAATGCAGTTCACACACATTGAACAGTTCCTCATTTCACCTTATGATTTATCAAAAGGGGTGTGTGTCTGTGTGTGTGATCACAGGGGATATTTGATTTCTTCCCCTGTTTTAGGGAGGCTTGTACTTCCTGCAGCTGTTTGATCATTACGTCTGTAGTGGCAACAATCTCCTCCTCCTGTCAGTCTGCCAATCCATAGCAATCGGTTGGATATATGGTAAGTCCTTATTGTGTCATGTCAAAATGTATAGCATTAAAGTTTTTTTTGGCTTAACAGATAGTGTATTTATGTGTTTCATTAATTCCACACATTAGTAAAAAAAATCAGAAGTCTCAGTAATTTACAGTACTCATACTACCGGTATGAGTTACTGTTGCTATCATTACTGTCGAGCAGGGTTGCCATTGGCAACTATTTTGAGAAATTATCAAACAGCCTGTTTGCCATCAGTGACTAAGCCACCGCGAACAGGAGAAACAGGATAGCAAAAATGTGCACCCTAAAAGAAATAAATTTGTTACATTTGTGATATATACTTGCTTTGTTGCATTTTATCCAGCACCAACTAACACATAATGTCCATCAACATAAACAAATTAATGTGTTGACTGTGTGTGATGTTGACTAACTCATCAACATCACAAATGAATGCATTCAACTTAGAACCAACCTGAATGAACAACACACAAGGACATTTGTAAAGTTTTGTGAGTCTAAGCATCCTAGCATCTTTGAGTTTGATGGGAAATGATACTGCAAAGCATGTATAACATATACTTCGATAAGTGTAAAAATTGGCAACCATATTTTCAGTTTCAGCAATCAAAACTGATGTCTGGTCATCTGCCTGGCCACCACTATTTGCTGTCGAGCCCTGAGTGGGGAAAGCTAGTAAACACCATTTGACATGGTTCCGAGTAGAGATGGCTAGTGTACATATACTTGATGAGTGGGATTATGGATTACGTCCCAGTGATGTTTAGGGATAAAAGAAGTAACAATGCTAATGTAGTCAGGCGTAGATCACTGTTTATTTTTAATGGTCCAAATAAATGAACTCGATGCAAAACAACACAACTGAGGTGAGTGAATCATGGAAAAGGGCGGTGAGTGGCGACAAACGCACAAACAAATAAAACACAGCTCTCACTCTATAGCCACTAAAAATCACAGCCATCTGGGCAGTACCCGGAATAGGCAACAGACCCAACACAACTGGTGTTTCATTTAAACCTGGGAACTAGTAAGCAAGTAAGACCGAGCATGATGCAGATGCTCACGAAATTGGCTTGCATAATCCAGCACATTTCTCTAATTTCTTTCTGATCATCACTCACCTCTGCCGAGAAGCATTTTTGATGAGAGAAGAGACTCTCATCGGCCTTCTGAACAGTGATGAGCCACTCTCGGGATACTGGTAACTGTAGCTCATCAGATGGATGGTTAGGCATCACCTCATCAGTTGCAGTGTCCACACAGGACTCAATCACCGGTTTGAACTCTGCTCCGGATTCAAGTCAAGTCAAGTCAAGTCAATTTTATTTGTATAGCCCTTAATCACAGTTACAGTCTCAAAGGGCTTTACAGGCCACATCAGCCAAGTGATCATTATGACACCCCCCGAGCCCAAGCCCCCCTAAGGGCGAGAAACGACTCCCTTAATTAACAAGGAAGAAATCTCGAGAAGGAACGCAGAGTGGGGGATCCCTCCTTCCAGGGACGGTTCGGAGTGCAATGGGTGTCAAGTGGGCATAGGAAGAAGGTGGCAAAACATAACAATAGCACAGTACAAATGGTGATACATTTTGGAATGTTTGGGATGATGCTGGCTGGACAGTAGGCTGGTGGCCATCAGGTGGGGTGGCCGGGAGTCCAGTCACGTCACAGCAGCACCCTATGAGATG
>OMOU01089862.1:0-14732 GCA_900312585.1 Malacocephalus occidentalis
GGAAAACAGTGGAGTGCTCCCTTCGGGTTGGGAGAGAGTTGTTGCCTCAAGCGAAGGAGTTCTAGTATCTCGGGGTCTTGTTCACGAGTGAGGGTAAAATGGAGCGGGAGTTGGACAGACGGATTGGTGCGGTGTCTGCAGTAATGCAGGCACTGTACCGGTCCGTCGTGGTGAAGAAGGAGCTGAGCCGGAAGGCGAAGCTCTCGATTTACCGGTCCATCTACGTGCCTACCCTCACCTATGGTCATGAGCTATGGGTAGTGACCGAAAGAACGAGATCGCGGATACAAGTGGTCGAAATGAGGTTTCTCCGGAGGGTGGCTGGGCTCAGCCTTAGAGATAAGGTGAGGAGCTCAGACATCCGGAGGGAGCTCGGAGTAGAGCCGCTGCTCCTTCGCATCGAAAGGAGTCAGCTGAGGTGGTTCGGGCATTTGACCAGGATGCCCCCCGGGCGCCTCCCTTTAGAGGTGTTCCGGGCAGGTCCGACTGGGAGGAGACCCCGGGGCAGACCCAGAACCCACTGGAGGGATTATATATCTCATCTGGCCTGGGAACGCCTCGGGATCCCCCAGGAGGAACTAGAAAGCGTTGGTGGGGAGAAGGACAGCTGGAGAGCCCTGCTTATCCTGCTGCCTCCGCGACCCGGCCCCAGATAAGCGGAGGAGAATGAATGGATGGATGGATGGGGCATCCTCAAACGAAGGTGGAGGAGCGCAAGGTCTCTAACATCTACCAGCTCCGTGATGTCGTCATGGAGGAGTGAAAGAGGATTCCAGTGGCAACCTATGAAGCTCTGGTGAACTCCATGCTCAAGAGGGTTAAGGCAGTGCCGGAAAGTAATGGTGGCCACATAAAATATTGACACTTTGGGCACAATTGGACATTTTCACTTAGGGGTGTACTTACTTTTGTTGCCAGCGGTTTAGACATTAATGTGTTGAGTTATTTTGAGGGGACAGCAAATTTACCCTGTTATACAAGTTGTACACTGACTATTTTATAGTCATTTCTTCAGTGTTGTCCCATGAAGTTATACTTAAATATTTGCAGAAATGTGAGGGGTGTACTCACTTTTATGAGATACTTTATGTCTAGTAGAGACAGGTGAGTATAGTTGACAGGTGTGTATAGGGTAGACAGGTGAGGTGTGTGTACCTGTCCATCACGTCCAATCTTAACAGGCTTGTGCTCATTCCAAGGGTTACTCAGGTGGGCTGTCTTGGTGAACGGCAGCTCACGCCTGGTGGATAACATAAACGGGCTTTAAAAAGACTTTTAAAGCGAGAGTCTAATCTGGTTTCCCATCTGAGTTTTGACCTAGTAGTAATTAGTTATAATATATAACAATCTACAGAAACACTTTTTGGTCCCTTCCAATCGCTGGTCAGCCATACCACATTTGTTGTGGCTCCAATGGTCAGGTTGTTTCCAGTAGAGACCCTGCCCGCAGGAACATTGGTTGAAGTGAGAGGAAGTGAACTGCCCCTTTCACGCAGATTTGAGCTTGTCTGCCATCAGACTGTAAATTATAATCTAAAGTCTGATTTGTGAGACAATGGTGTACGTGGCTGATGGCATCTGTAGTCCGTGGTGTATGTGGCTGAATGTAATTGTAGTCCACACCTGCAGAGCCAGTCAATGTAGAACACCCCGCCTAGCATCTTGGCGTTCATCCCGGCTGGTAGGACCCAATGGATGGGAGAGCCACCATGCTGCGACTCTGAGGAGAGACGAGCAAAACCTACACACAGAAACCCAGAGAGAGATGCCAAGACAGAAAGAAAGAAAGTGTCACACACACACACACTCAAACTTTACCCAGGAACCAAGAACCTTTGGAGAAACTGTGTTTCCACCGCAGGAACCAGCTGAAGGATCTTTTTAGTTCCTGGGACAAAACGTGGCAGAACACATTTTACACAAGACAAATATCTAGACATGGGGTGTCAAACTCATTGGTTGAGGTTGAGGGCCGTAACAAACCAAATGCTACTTAGCGGGGGCCGGACTAAAAAGCACTATATGATATGATTTAAGATGTACACAGCTTTATCCTCTAATTTAATGTCTCATTAGCTTCATAATACTACTAGTGAAATGCGGAATACACACAAGGCTACAGTCAGAGAAATTTAGGGAAACTTGTTTTATTGCTCATCTCGCGCAGCTTAGTGGCCATTTGTAGGAACTACAACTGAAAATTAGATTAGATTAGATTCAACTTTATTGTCATTGCACAGAGTACACATGCACAGAGTACAACAAAATGCAGTTAGCATCCAACCAGAAGTGCAAAGGTAGTAGCAAAAGTGCGACAGTAGAGCAGTTAAATGACTGAATAAATATATATACATGTACGCTATACATACGAGTATTGGCAGTATAGGCAGAGATATACATTGAGGTATGTACAGTATGGACAGATGTATACTCAGTGGTGCTTGTACACTGGGGTGTACAGCAGGGCATGATGATGTGTGTGATTGTGGATAAAGTGAACAAATCCATAAGAAAGAAGAAATCAATCCGGTTTATCAAATTGCCTCCCGGGCCACATGTTTGACACCCGTGATCTAGACTCTATAACAATGTTAAAGATCCCAGATGACAATGTATCTCTCGTCAGTCTAGACTGAATGTATTGTACATGTATTTACACATGTATTGTAATGACGGTCTACATACCTTGTACAACCCATTTAGAAATGTATTTAAATCATGATTTCAGTCAGATCTGATTTGAAAGTTTTCAAATCAGTTTTGAAGAGAAGATGTAATAGCCTGTACACACAGAGCAAGAGTTTTTTCCTTTTGGGGTTTTTAAAGTAAAAGCAAAGTAGCAAATTCACCCACCTGCAAATACTCTCGATGTGTGCACACGTGCGTGTGTGTGTGCGTGAGTGTGTGTGTGCGTGAGTGTTTGTGTGCGTGAGTGTGTGTGTGCGTGAGTGTGTGTGTGCGTGTGTACCTTGGAACTTGCCGCTCTCCCGTACAGAGAACACCAACATGACACTGCGAGCTGAGCGGAACGCTGTGTTTAGCTTCTTCTCATTCACTGGTAGAGTGGACCATACTCCCTATAGCATATATAATGTATATATTAATACTGTTGTAACAAATGAACAGCTGGTAGAGTGGGCCATACTCCCTATAACATATGCAATGTATACATAATACTGTTGTAATATAACCCTAAAGAGAAGAAAAAAAAAATCGCTTCCATGTGTAAGTTGCATTTATGTTTTATGTTCTTTCTGCTGGTCTATTATCGTTTTCGGCTGCATACATTATAACATTCAGTTTAAAACCTGCACTGAAACGATTCCGACTAAATAAAATCCTGGATGCAAATTTGTTGCATCAAAGCTACCAGTATACAGCCAGCGTGCTGTTTAATCCATTGAACTAAAGCCCGACCGATTTATTGTTTGGCCCAGTAGATCGGCCAATATTGGCGGCATATATATATATATATATATATACATAGACATGCATACACATATATACATGCATACATACATACACATATACACAATACGCTAACACAATATACATAATAGTTGTAAAAAATAGAACAAATGTTGACTCCCGTATTCTATTGATAGAATATTTGGTATTTTAAATGTCTACATGTACAAGTGAGTATGAGCAGATTCACAAGTGAGGGCAGCAGTAGCAGAAATAAGGCATATGGTATGTCTTAGCAGAAATATTATAAAGATAGTGAACAATTCTCAACAATTTTCCATGCTTTCCTAAGGCATCATGTGTGGTAAACCATAAATGTACACACTGCTAGACCTATAAGACTCATACTGTCCAGTGATCAGCAGGAATACACTGCTAGTAGCGACCAGTAGCGGCTTTAGTTCCACACACCGATGTCATTTAGAGCGTGATTATCTATTGAATAACAAATATCCTTCCAAGTCCACCCCGGGTGGACTTGTGAGTACCACTCGCGTACGTGAGTACCACTCGCGGAGCCCTATTGAAATGGTAGGAAATACTATTATTATTATTATTAGGGCCTGAGTGAGTACCGCGCCCCCAAAATTATTGCCATTTACAGGGGTCGTACTTTAACAAACTCCTCCGAAAGGATCCATCCGATCCACCTTATAAGTGGTCACTGAGTAAAACACCCCTTAACGATGAAAGGTTTTCATCACTAAGTGTTGCCGTGGCGACGCATATTAACTAATAGCCATAGCGCATACTGGCAACAGGAAATTACTTGTTCTACACTTTGATGTGCTACTCACCTCAACCTTGGCATCAAACGGCATTGCCATGCTCAAAAATGTCAAAAACGTTGCACGTACAATCAAAAGTGGTACACAATTGTATGAGTCTCGCAAATGGCCATGGCGAACTGACTCACTAGTGGCCCTACAAAATTGCAAACATTAAGTTTGACCTACATGTACAACATTTGGTAGAAATGTATCATGCCGACTTAAAAAAAAAAAAGTTTCCATGTGTGACCTAAACCCAACAGGAAGTCAGCCATTTTGGATTTTAGGTCACATGGGCCAATTTTTGCCTTTTACAGGGGTCATACTTTAACAAACTCCTTCCAGAGGCTTCATTTGATTCACTTCAAACTTGCTCAGTGTGTAAAACACCCCTTAACAATGAAAAATGATTAAAAGCTAAAGTTTTCGTCACAGGGCGCTGCCGTGGCCAAGTGCCCAATTTCCTTATTTTGCCACCAAACAGGACTCTACATGGTCCCATCTGCCCCAAAATCGATATGTTTGATAACATAGCTACATGGCAATATTCACTTGGAGTCATCATGTCATCTACTGGCGACAGGAAATGACACGTTTTACACTTTGACGTGCTGCTTCACCACATCCACATTCAATTTGGCCAGACGACACCTTGGTGATTATTAATAGTATTGTTTTGTTTTATATCTTAGATGTAGGTTGTATGCATTGACATTTGTTTATTTTTTTTTCAGTAATTTGAAATTAGTGTATACAGCGACATCTCTTAGTTGTAGTTGGAACGCATTCATATAGGGCATAAGTCGCTTCGGAATATAGGTTGCAGGACCAGCCTGATGACTAAGAAAGTGCAACTTATAGTCCGGACACTACGGTGGTGTGGTTCAGCTTATTAAGTTGAGGCACCCCATTTGCTATTTGTGTATTGTCTATTTGTCCGACAGTCACATATATTTAATGAAGATTCCCTCCTCGCCCAGGCCAAAATAATATAAGGGTTACATGCATTAATGCTAACACACATTCATTAATACTAACACATACACTCACCTTGGCCTTGGCGAGGGAAACGTTCTCATGGTTGTTGCTTTTGATCAGAAAGTATCGTGCATCCCGCAGGATGTAGCGGAGCTTGCTGCTCTGATCTGGAATACCAACAACAACATTAATGAATTATCTAAACCTGTAGTTCTCATGCCTCTCAGAGTTACCCCTAGGACTTGTGCAAAAAGTACTTTGATGGCTAAAGTACTTTTATTGCTAAAAGTACTCACAGCTCAATGTCACAGCCTGGGAGTGAGTTAGTAAGGCAGACCTACACATAATGTCAGAGAAGAACCTGGGAGTGAGTTAGCAAGGCTCCTATATCTACTGTCAGAGTAGGACCTCAGTGAGTTTGCAAGGCTCCTACACCTACTGTCAGCAATGAGATGGACATGGCTTTTAGGAGTGAAAGATGTTACTATATTCAGAATCAGAACCAGAACAGCTTTATTGGCTGAGCTTTTGCAAACAAGGAATGTGCTTTTGTGGAATTAGTGCATGACAATGAACATTAAAACAGTAGAAATTCAAGACAATGAGTAGAAATTCAAGACTACTCCTGGGACAAAGACTTCTCTGCGTTTTACTGCTGTGGGGAGCAACCTTGATGAGTGTCTTTTCATCTCAGTGGATAACAGGCTCTAGTGGAAATGTCTTTATCTCTCTCGGGGGACAAAGTGTGATTGGGATTTTCTGATCTTCTGCAGAGATCAGACTTTGCAGGCCCTACACTGATATATATTAAATACTGTGGTATTATGGAGAGTTGTAGTACTAGTATAAAGTATAGTGTGAGTTTTACTCACTCTCCATCCCTTTGCGGACGGCCTGGACGGAAGATGACAGCTTCTCTCGTTTCCTGTTGGAACCTGTTTCAAAGTAAAAGCACCAGTAACACTGTCTTAAAAAAGTTTGAACCGAAAAAAGCTTAGTTTACCGCCAGCTAGATAAGCACAAGCTAGGTTAGCACATGTCAGCACCAGGCAGCTTATCACTAGCTAGTTCAGTACCAGGTAGCCGGTACCTGGTACTAAACTAGATAACTCACCACCATCTGAGAAGTCTCCACCCCTCCTCCTCCTGGACCCACCCCTCCTGGCCCCTTCTCCCCTGTCTGTGGAGGCAGATCGTGAGGATGCAGGCGAGCGAGACGAGGAGCGAGACGAGGAGCGTGTCTCGCTGCGTGAGTCTCCTGCCTCACTGCGCGTGTCATAGGCTTCACCGCGACTCCTCCCATAGCCACCTTCTTCTTCCTCATCTTCCTCTTCCTCCTGTTCACCCTCTTCTTCCTCGTCTTCGTCCTCCCCCTCATCCTCCTCCTCCCTCTCTTCATGATCTTCCTCCTCCTCCAGCCCCTCCTCCTCGTCCTCCAGCCCCTCTTCCTCCTCTAGCCCCTCCTCCTCCTCCACCTCCAGCCCCTCCTCCTCCTCCTCCTGTTCTGCCATCTCCTCTTCTCCTTCCTGTTCCTGTGGCTCTACTTCCTTGTGGGTGGGGCCGGTGCGGCGCTCTTCTCGGCGAGGCTTCTGGATAAAGTAATAATAAAGAGCACAGAATGGTTTAGAATGGTAAACTGTACATACACTAAATTGTATATATGTGTGTAAACTCACACAAAGGCCAAAAATACCAAAAAAGCTCTACCTACTAATAATAACAGGTTGGTTTTTAGTAAACATGAATATAAAAGGTGGCAATGTTTTTCCTTTTATGGCGATGGGTCATCCACAATAGTATTATCTTTATGTCAACAGCGCTAGTCCACTTCACAGAACGTATTTGCAGTCTCAGAATATGGAAGCTGTGCATTTTTTAAGCTACATTGAAGCTCTGCCATAACTGAGTGAGACTCCACATCCACGCAAAAATCCCATGTGATGTTGTAGTTTTGCATAACACATTTGTGCTAACAAATTGAACCGCTTCAGAAATGTGAAGAAAAAAAAACAAGCGGTTGATTAAAAACGCAATTCTGCAGCAGTGGTCTGCAGAAGTGGTCGGTGCTGGCTCCGATCAAGACAGAGTGAATTTCCTTTTACAGGTAAGATCGCTTTGAGTGTGTATGTGTGCATGTTAATTATTCATTTAATGATGGATCCTCTGAAAAGCAGATCATGTTACATTTAGAGCATTTGGCAGATGCTACAATGACTACATTTGTTGAAAGAGACAGCAATATATCGCTGTGGTATATAAAGATAAGAATGGAGCCCATTTCGAGCATTCATAGTAGTGAGACTAATAGAGTTTCATAATTGCTAGGTTGTCTGTGTAATAGCTAGAATAAGAGCAGATGTGCCCTTCTGAGCACATTACGAACATGCAATATGCCAAACAATGCTATTAATAATGCCAAGACGTCCACGGAGTCTCTTGCGGAAGCTGGTGAGCAAATCTGCCGTCCTGACATCAGCCTGGAGATCATTCCAACACTGCGGTGCCAGAACAGAGTTGGTACACGGCAGAGCAATGTTTACCTGGTTTAGTGGAGCACTCAGGCTGGGGTGTAGAGTCTTTAATCTAATGCAAATGATTACCGGGAGCCAGTGGAGGTCGTGGAAGAGGGGGGTTACATGGGAGAATTGTGATACGTTGAACACCAGGCACGCAGCTGGATGCGTTGTAAGGGTTTGATTGTGGAGGCATGGAGTCCAGCCAGGAGAGGGTTGCAGTAGTCGAGGCGAGTTAGGACGAGTGTTTGGACCAAGATCTGTGCTGCTGCACATGTGAAGAAGGGCCGGATCCTGCGGATCTTGTGGAGAGCAATTCTACAAGACCAGGACACAGAGGTGATGTTGGCATTGCAGTACAGCTGGTCATCCTGCCAAGGTTTCTTGCAGTGAGTGCAGGGGAAACTTTGATGTCAACAATGGGGACAAGTAGGTCCATCTGAGGGCATGAAGAAAAGCTCAGTCTTGTCTAGGTTGAGGTGGTTGGCAGGTTGGCAGTTCCATTTGATGATTTATAGATGCATGTTGCGATTCGGGTGTCAGAGGGGGGTATGGAAAAGAACAGTTGGGTCTCGTCTGCATAGTAGTGGCGAAGCAGGTAAGGCTGACAAGGGTGGGTGTACGGGGAATGAGGATAGCATCAGGGATGAAGGAGGAGGTAATGTCCTTTACCTTCTTTGTAAAGTAAGTGACAAAGTCATCAGCTGTGAGGGAGGAGGAGGGGAGGGAGCGTTAAGAAAACAGGTTTCCTCGGGTTGCAAGGTAGAAGGCAGATTTGGCTGCTGACAGAGTAGAGGTGAAATCTGAGAGGAGGTGGGGGTAGTGAGAGAGATCATCAGCAGAGTCTGATTTTCTCAATTTTCTCTCAGAGCCAGAAAATGACGAGAATGGAAGGCGGCATAAGCCAGAATGCTCGATTGGCAATTCCAGAGTCCCCTTTCACATTAAGGTATGTGTAGGTTGACATCATTGTGTAGAGGAGTTTGGACGGGTTGCAGCACAGAGTGGACGGCCGTCGGCAACATCTGCTACGGTAGGCTAGTTTAGGATGGGTGGTAGGAAGGACAAAGCTGTAGCTGTAGTACTCCCTGGACGGACTCTGGCAGAAAGACTCCCATGTCTTTGTTGGACGACCTGGCGCTACAGATGACGCTGAGATACTGGCTCTGTATTAATAGCCTTTGTGAGATTAGCTTTATGTATACTCTACCACAACAGCAAAACCAACACTGCATAGGTTAGTTTAAGAGAAATAGCTGTAACAGCACTGTTACAAGATTAGCTTTAAGAAAATGGCTCTACCAACACTACAATGGCATAGCTTTAAGAAAGTGGCACTACGAACTCTTCAACAAGAATGGCCAAGAGATGCAGCAATGATTTTGTTTCTCCACTGACCAATAGCAGAATACTATGCAACTATGCCTTCTTTCAAAACAAATGGATATGTCAAATGCAGAGCCAGATCACCAACCCCTAACCCCTAATATAAACTGCAAACTGTGTAAAGTAGCAGTAGCTATGATGCTAACAGGGTGTTCACCTGCTCAACAGCGTGGACGTCAGGCCGGCGGGTCTTGTGCTCCTCGTAGTATCCTGCCCTGTAACCAGTAGTGGTCGGAGCCTTCTTGGAGGACGAAGGGGGAGTGCGCTTGTTTCCATCATGGGGTCTGTGGGCGTGGCTCGAAGGGCGGGATCTCTTGGCCCCCTGGTTGTCTGGACGACCAGTCTTCCTCTTGATCCCTTAAACAACATTCAAGTACCCTCAGAATGAATACCAATAAGGCCCTTTTCATACCACTTGGAATTCAATGTAATGCCAACTTCTCGGCCATACAGGCAAATGTATGAATATATGTAATGCATATAATGTAAAACCAGTATGGCTTTTAACCCATAGCAAATAAATAATAGATGGTCTGTGTGCGTGCGCGTGCATACATAAAATTAAAGTTATGCATATTTGTCACATTACACATCCCTCTCTCATGGCATCACGCTCTTACTTAAACTGAACCTTATCAGGTAAAAAATAAAAGAATTATAGGCACAGCATGCGGTAGATTAGGATGAAGGAGTGCAGCAATCCACTCTTGGTGTGCAGCCAGAGTGTGGGTCTATGTCACTAGACACAGGGCTCTTGGCAGCTTTACTCATGCAGAATGGGCCATTTGTGTGATTACAATTATTGATGCATTATGATCATCCCTTTGATGTTGCAGCAGGTAAAGGTAGAGCTAAATGCAACCACTTTATAAACGGATGTGTATCTTAACATATTCTAAATCACCATGTATTCATTAATTTATGTTGAATTGCATGTTGGCAAAGTTTTGGAGCAGGATAGATCAGTCAAAAGAGTGTCAAGTCAATTGTATTTGTATAGCCCTCACAGTTAAAGTGCTTTACAGGCCATGATTATGGGCCATGTGATTATGATGAGTTTGCTGTTGTGCAGTTATACATACATAGTTATATATAGTTATGTAGCAATGTCACTGCTACATGCCACCAAAAGGCTTTGGCTTTCTGGGGCTCCTCAACTCCAAGGACACTGGTCAGGTTTATTGCAGAGATTGTAGAATTGTAGAATTAAATTCATATTCTATATTCATGGTGATATCCCTAGACTAATCAGCCTGACTCCAGACCCAAATGTTTAGTGGCTGACCCAGATAAGCGGAGCTACCCATGTGTTCAAATTTGATAATAAAGGTTGCCCACAAGGAACATCCTGACATCAAATCTGTCAATACCAGCATATGCAGTTGTTTTCAAATACCCAATCAAACTGTTATATCTCAGACAGGCACGAGTATATTTTACCCTTCAGATGGTGCCATAACAAAATTCTATTAGATGTGTATATTATATACTGTATTGTCAATTTTTTTTTTTTTTTAAAGTTAATCACAAAAATTATCTGATGAAGTTTAAGAAATACTAGTATTTACATTTATTTTGTATTTTGGGGGGAGATAAAACAAATAAATGTGGTGAAATTAGGAAATGAATCACAAACTGTTAAGAGAAAGACGTTTTTTTACTTCATTACAACATCTCACGACATGACTCCAGTCAACCTAAGGTCTACTCTTCTTTTAACCAGTTGCTCTGGCAGACTCGCTTGCTCATATTTTCAGATGACAGAGCTGACCACTTCTGCACAATGTGGCCTGCCATAGAAAACAGTCTCTCACATGGCACTGTTAAAGCAGGTGTAGGCAAGTACCTTTGTGTAATATGGGCACCTTTGTATGCTGACCACCACTGTAGTGGACATGCCTCTATGCTGACACTGGGCTCTGCCCTATACCTGTCTTGAAGTTTGTCTGTGGATTGTGCATCAGACTCAAACTATTCTTCTTTGGTGGCTCAGATTCCACTGTGGAGGACTGTGGTGCAGGTTCCCTGTCCTTTAGAATCTCAGTCAACTTTCGCCACACCTCTTCCCGCTCTGCTCTGGGCAGGCACCTGAGGACTGGGACCGAGATGGGGCACTACATAGGCAGGATCAACATCTCAGGACTCCATTGTACGCAAGAGGTGGCAGGCAGCACCACAGAGCAGTACACATATTTGTCACCACCCAGGAGCTCAGTGACGCACCTACAAACACACAAGACCAGCAGAATTAATGACTACATTTTTCATTCGTATAACACACATTTAGAGAACAGGCCTAAAATGATTTCTAAAATACAATATATCATACTAATTGGATTTGTCATCAATGAAAATGGAAGAGGATAGGGAAATCATCTTACCTGTATGGCTCCAGCAGTATTTCCAACTTTGCCAGCCCAGTCATATTCAGCTGAGGTTAGCATGGTTAACTTGTGCTTCTGCTGCACTAGTGTTGCCGTCAGTAGGTCTTGTTGTGTTGGATCCACTTTATCACGCCAAGAGTTGAATTCCATTGCTTTGGTAGACGCTGGACAAATCCCGGCCCATGAGAGTCTTACTGAACTTTTAACTTTGCAGTGTTTGCTGGACTGTGTTTGAAAAGTTTTTGGACATTTCGACGAACCGGCTGTCATGGAGAGTCAGTGTGATTACCCTCTGTATAATGTGTGAGCACATATTGAGAGCACCAGCTCTTCCTACAGTGGTGATCTTGTCCACAATCACCCACTCATGTGCAATTTCATTTTGCATGCTTCAGTAAAATGCCCGTCATCCGTTTTCACCACACCTAAAGCCAACAAGTGCAGTTGCCATTTGCAAACGATTAGGTGTGCCGTTACACCAATGTAGTTGGTGCAAATACATCTCTGGTTACTACACAAAGATAATTGGGGTTGGTTTCCAAATTCTACTTTTTTCCTGGAATCTTCTTATTCTGATTTAGCACTGGATAGGTTATGGAGAAGTGATCACCCCGGTCTAGATCCTGATTTTGAGTGAGAACAGGTGTGGACGAATATCAGGGAGGCTTCCCGCAACCTGGACCACCAACAAATTCATTTGAATTATGTTCATGCGACTTCTTACACCATGTAGACTACATGCTAAGAAAATGATAAATGATCCGTCTTGCAGCTTCTGCAATTTGAACTCCCCTGTTACTTTTATTCATATGATGCGAGAGTGTCCACCGGTCGAACAGTTCTGGACTAAGGTGGCCTCTAAACTATCAGACTTGACATCTGTAACTGTCCCAGTAACTATACCTGTTCTGCTACTGAATTACTTATCTGGACTTGGTCTGTCGAGGGCTGTGGGGCGGTTTGTACAGCTGCCAAGAAGCTGGTGGCGTTGCGGTGGAAGCCTCGCCATTAGACACTGGATTTTTACTTTCTTAGACGTTGTATACCTGGAGATGTCAACTGCCGGAATCAATGGTGCGAAGGAATCGACCCTGAACGGTTGGCGGGTTATGACCAACTCATTGGTCATGAGTTGGGGGGGCTTTTGTGACTAAAGAAAATATTGTAGATCAAGGGTTTTGTGTAATACGGTGTGCTTGTTTATACCATGTGCTGTTGAATCCAACACTTTTTGTTTTATGTATACGTCTTTGTATCCGTGTTGTTCTTGTTTTTATTTGTGTTATGTAAATTATGTAAAAAATGTAAAATATTTTATATTCTGTTTCATTTCAGTAAATCAATAAATAAATATTTGATCACAAAAAAAGAAAATCGTAGTTCACATCAGGCAATGCGAGAATAGCAACCTCAAAACTGGTGTGTGTGTTTATATAGGGCAGGGCAGCTTTAACCAACACCTCCAATCTCGTCTCATTGATTGGACTCCACGTTGGCTGACTCCTGACTCCAATTTGCTCTTAGAGAATTCATTAGCCTGGGGGTTCACATACAGCCGCTGACAATCAGTCCGAGTTTCCAGCTGAGGTGATTCAAACAATCAAGGAGAACTTCTATGTGGAGGATTGTCTGAAGAGTATGGCATCTGAAGAGGAAGCTGCCCTCGTGGGCAAAGAAAACTGTTCTCTGCCAGAGGGGAGGTTTCATTCTGACAAAGTGGATTAGCAACAATCATACCATATTGCAAACCCTTTCTGAGAAGCAATGAGTTAGGATTTAAAAGAACTGAATCTGGACAGGGACAAACTTCCTGTTGAGAGAGCTGTTGAGACTGATTCATTCAAATTCAAGATGGAGGCTCAAAGGTCTTGCACCAAGCATGGAATGGTATCAGTGACTAGTTTGGTGTATGATCCTCTAGCGTTTATTGCACCAGTTGTTCTGCCTGCCAAGATCAGGCTCCAAGAGCTGAAGCTCCAGTTGAGTGTCAGTCTTCTGGACAGATGGCACTTCTGTTCTTAAACAGGGTCTCGACCATCAGAGCCAATGGTGTTATGTCGGCACCAAGGAAACCCCAGTGGATAATGCTTCCAGAGGAATAAGGGTGGGAGACTTCATTCGGGACAATAGGTGGATTGAGGGTCCAAGGGACCCCCAGAAGGGGACTGGCTGGTAAATGTGATGGATACTGTGATAGTAGCAGGTGATCTGGAGGTCAAGAAGGAAGTTATGGTGAATGTGGTTAGTCGGCTAATAGGCTACTTCTCCGATTGGAAGAGGTTTAGGGTAGCAGTCGCCTGGTTCCTTAAGCTGAAAAAGACACTTTTAAAAAGGAGTCACAGGGGGGGAGTCGGAGTCTTCTGATGCCGGCAAGCAGAATGTCATGAATAACAGGGACATTCCAGGAAGGCTTCCAGGAGGATCTTACGGTCAGCTGCAAAATTCAGTGAAGACATCGCTATTTTGTTTGGATGATGGTCTACCGAGAGTTGGAGGGAGGATGACAAAAGGCTCCTTGCCAGAGGTAACAAAATAATTTTCTCCAAAGAGGGAGTCAACTACTTGGCCAATTGAAGGGAGGATGAGGCACGTTAATGCATGCATCTGTAATACCCCATGAGGCTCCTGGCCACTTGGAAGAGTCCTGGAGGCTTTTCATGATAAGAAGGGACTTGTGCGTTCAGTGCGTCTGCAGACAAAGTCTAGTGTCATTGCACGGCCTGTAACTAAACTTTGCCTGCTACATGAGCCTATAGGTTAGCAGATCATCCCAAGCATTACATGCATGTCAAACGTGACTAAAATGGGAGGTATAGTGTGTTCATCATTTTGATTTGAGTATGGCTCCTTAACTGTTAACTTAAGAAGAAGAAGAAGAAGAAGAAGAATCAGACGGACAACCCCCGTCTTTATTGTCGCGGTCACACCATGCATGTACACCCGTGCACGGCGGCCCTCCCAACCCACCCCACACACACACACACACACGCCCCCATAGGTGTCGCCGTGAAATTGGTTCTCCGCTTTTAACCCATCCATGGCCATCTTCCTCCACGGTCAGGCCATGAGCGGTGGGCAGCTAGTGCAGCGCCCGGGGACCACCTCCTTCCAACCGCCGCTGGTCAGGCGACGGTCTTCTTCCATGTTTTTAGGGGGGTTATAGATACAGTATATATATAGAGGAACCCCAGGGAACACGGGGAGAACATGGAAACTCCACACAGAAATCCCAG